>VZTD01006068.1:2905701-3200901 GCA_013397725.1 Rhagologus leucostigma | reverse complement strand
GGGGGCAGGGGGGAGGTTTATCAGGCTACTTAATGAAGAGGTGAGCAGGAAATGAGGAGAAATAAGAGATAAGGAGAAAGTAGGTGTGAAGAGGCTTTTTTGTTTATGGATCAGCAAAAATTTCATAGAATCACAGAATCATTAAGACTGGAAAAGACCTCCAAGATCATTGAGTCCAGCCTTTGATCAGAGACCACCTTGTCCACTAAACCATAGCACTACATGCCATGCTCAGCCATTTCTTGAACACTTCCAGGGCTCACCACTTCCTTGGGCAGTCCATTCCAGTGCTTGACAACCCTTTCTGTGAAGAAATTCTTCCTGATGTCCAACCTGAACTTCCCCTGGTGTACCTTAATGTCATTTCCTCTTGTCCTGTCACTAGTTGCCTGGGAGAAGAGGCCGACCCTCACCTTGTTGCAACTGCCTTTCAGGTAGTACAGTAATCAGATTGTAATATAGATTGTTTGTTGAGCAGGAGAGGAAGAACATCTGCCTGTGCTCCCCACAATCCCAATGTCATTTCTACTACCAAAATTAAATTAAAATGTAATTGTACGTGTGTTGTAGGCATAATAACAGAAGAATCCTCATTTTCAGTAATAACACAGGCAGCAAACACCTCACCTTCTACTATTTAAATTGCCACTTATCATGGAACAGACTTTCATACAAAGTTCTAATGTAGCAGCAAAATAAGAATTAGCATGACCAGTATAGCACTACACAAACTTGAAAGTTCATTGATTGATAGAAATAATAACACAAAACCACTGGTAGTCACACAGGCTTAGCCATCTGCTGCTGCAGCAACTACATCTTTCTTTTGTGGGGCTTGGGCAGTAGCAAACATAATAAAACATTTGTTCCATTTAGAAAGAGGCAGTTACAGTAATGTTGCCATAGGCAGAATAATAATAAAACCACCTTCCATCTCTCCAGTTGCTCTTTAGCTACCAATGAAGTAATTTCTAAGCATGTGTTATCATTTCAAAGGTGACAGTCAAAAATTCAGACTCATCTAGTCTTCTTAATTCCTGAATCCCACTAATCATAAATAATGTTGTATAAATAATCATTTACATATAAATTACCGCATTTCTGAGGCTGTGAGCAAAAATATCTTCTGCTGACCTAGCTGATCATTTGGGAAATGCTTAATCAAAGAATGACTTAAAAGAAATACCGCAGGTCTTACACAATAAAAATGGTGTGCACAATAAATGTGCTGCCTAATCAGATAAAATTCAAAGATTTACAAACAGAGTTTATGGAAAGCAAACCTCTTCATTTTCACTGAAACCTTTTCATTATGGAAAATAAAAATTATCTCTTTTAAGACCACTTTATAATACCTGATTTCAAGCTTTTTTAAATATTGCTTTTATTTTGCATTTCCCTTTCACAGACATTCTGTGAATAGTTCATTATTCCCTCCTGGAATCAAGAATTTGTACATCAGTTTCCCAACCTGAGAGAAGTCTTCTGTCATCTAATCTCACTACTCCTTTTCCCTGCAAGTGCTCCCATCTCCTCACAGATGAATCCACTGGTAAAATTGGTTGGTGGTTCGTGGGTTATAAAAACGTCTCTGTACTCAGCATAGCAGTGGAGCATACCCTGATTGGTGTGTGTGCCGGTTTGGGCCAAATTCAGGAAAACGTCCAAAAGAAACATCTCCTCAAAGGGAAACAGATTACAGCCACCCCTCCCGCACCAGGTTCAGGAAAAAAACCAAAGTTCCAAGAAAACAAGGTTCAACTCTCTGTCTCTCTCTCTCCAGAGAAAAGGAGCTGAAAAGCTGGCTGAAAACCAAGAAGGAGCTTCTTCCCCTCTCGCTGCTGCAGCAGCACGCTAATCTCTGTGTCCTTGAAGCACAAACTGTTTTGAAAAGTTCACTCAGTTTTTTTTCTCTCTCTCTTGCCCCCAGTTTTAAAGACACAGAAAGGCTCAGGATCATATCTAGGCATAGAGTGGTGATAGGGGATAAAAAAGCATAAAGTCACCCCAAGACAGTGTGACACTGACCAAAAAAGGGAAAAGACAGAGCTTTCTTTTAGTTATCCAAACTGTATATATCACCCAACATCTTGGACCAGGCTGACAACCTGTTTAGATGAAATGAACGTTGAAATAAAAATAAATGTAATTTATTACTACAGGAAAGCTGTGGAGTTCTTTGAAAGAGCGTCTTTGAAAAGGTATTAGGTCTTACTGTTAAATAATACCATATATATTACATTTGTAATAATATTGCACTTACATAATAATTAAATTATTTCTCTGTCATCTAATAAGAAACCAGTGAAATCAGAGTAATTTTGTATAGATGGCAGGGTCACTGGAAAGCTATACCCATACTGTGAATACAGCCAGGGGAATGCTCTTAGTTAAGAATGAGGGATATACTTCAGCAAAATATAGAGATCAGCATTCACTCTGGTCCACCCAAACATGATTCTGCAATACACCTGGAGCACATTTATCTGAAAAACATGTCTAGATCATGTTTGATAACACAATGGCAAATTTTATCTGTGTGATGAATAAATGCCTGTCATACATTGTTCGGAAGATAATTTTGCAATTGTCTCTGATATTGAGTAGACAGACTATGATTATCAGTGACACAGTTGCTAAGTCTATTAAAGTTATTTGGTGATAATAAATGAGCTCATGACTTCAGGCTGAGGACTTCATGCTTATGACTACTTCCTTCTTGATACTACACATTGCTAGAGAAATGACCTTTAGTGACCTATGGTAAAAATATCATATGTCATGTTTCTCCTATTCTGCAGTGAATAGTCCATGCCTAATGAACGTCCTAAATTTCAAGAGAGGAGCTCAAAAGAGCACTTGAATGGGTGGAAATATAACAAGTGAGACTGAAGACCTCTTGATAACCCTTGATAGAAAGGTCAAATACAGGAACTGGGCATTTTTGTGTAGTGGTTCATAGTGAAAGAGATTTTTGCTGTATAAGGGTTATCTCTGTAGGAAAATTACATTAGTTCATTTAGTGATTTACAGTTCTTCAAAATGAGAATGTGTAATTGCTGTCAAGAAAGACAATCTATTTCCTCCCTTGTCATACTTTTAATTTTTTAAAATCTGCAAGTTCCTTTGGTCATCCATCTTTCTGACAAAACCCTTGTGGTCATGCTCTGATATTAAAGACAGACTTGATTTAAGAGATGGATCTTGTGTTTAAAAGATGGCAAGATTTAGGCTCACTATGATCCCCAAGGAAAGAAACTTACACAGTCATAAACTTTCAACTTCATTCAAATCTTACTCATCTGAGAAATGCCTCTGATGGTGGAGGTGGACCTGCTAAAAAAATAACATGAACACTTAATTCCAGTAGCAGTTCCAGAGTACAGGAAATGTTTCACTGCTGCTGTCTTTAAAACTGTACATTAAACAAACTCAACTGGACTGTTCATGTTTTTTGTTAAATGGCACTTGACAGTTAAAATTGTTGGGACTCTCTACTTCCAGAATGACAGCACAAATAAAAGCTTTTGGAAAACATGAAATTACAGTAGGAAGGTAGAAAAGGCACCTTTGTTTCTTCCATTAAGAGACCAAATTTTCACAGTGCACATATCGAGGTTCAGCTGTTAAATCTTTCCTCTGAGCTCCCCATCCTTGACATCCAGAACATGTGAACCTGACAGGTAGAGCTGACAATTTTATTTGTATCTCTAAATTACGAGCATGTCACTTGTAAAGACCTTGAGTGCCCCAAAATCCCCCAGACCATTTGTTTCTTTATCAGTCCATCACTCTTTTTATCTACAGCATTCATGTTTACCTCATTTCTTTGTAAACCTTCTTGAAATCTGAAGAACCAGTTCAGAAGTCAGACTGTTTATTTTGTATTTTGTTTTCAGAAAAATGTCATATATGTCGTTTGGCATTTTATTGACCAAGAAAATGCATGCATATCATCAGTGACAAAGCTCCCCTAAGAAGTGACATCAATTAAGTGTCTGATGAGTACAATTACAGAGGTAGAAGAGAAGGTAAATAAAAGAAATTAACTTTGTACAAGGAGAAAAGATACATATTATGTATAGGACAACATCGCAATATTGCTATAACAATAGAAAATTTAAAATTTATCCAACCAAATTAAAAAGTAAAGCTTAAAAGAGAGCACAAGTTTGTAGGTGGAACCACTGGATTTCCAGTGATCTCTTAAAAGAGCATAATTTATTTTTGTTTCTAAAGAACCCAACAGCATCACAAACCAATATACACAATGGAGGTAAAAGACCAATCTACCCACTACTAAAGTAAAGCAACTGTGCTGAGAAACTTCTTAGCTTTGTGTACAAAGCAATGCTAAAAAAAGGATTTATTCAGGAAAATATTCCAATAGTAATTTGAGATAGCAAAAAGACTTTTTTTAATAAATGATCATTTATTGTCCAGATTCATATTCTGTCATTATTCAACCTGTTACTTTAAGCCAGAAAGTTTCTGAGGATATTTTATGTTTCCAGTAATAAGTGTCAGACTAGGAGACTATTTTTGCATTAATTTTTAAAGGCTTTCCCAGCAACATGACTGTCACTGTCCTGGGACATTTCTCCAGTGCTGTTACAGATGAAAAACTATCTCAAAGCCAGTTTTGTGGCTTGGTTGGGGGTTTTTTGGGTTTTTTTCCTTGAAGATAGTTCATCTAATTATTGGCAGATGAACTGTCATTAGTATGTAAGGTCTGGTGTTCTAGGACCACACTGGTAAGTGTTTATCACAGTGTTTATCTCTGTATCTTGACTACAGTCGTGCTTTCTTTTATAAACCTCTACTGTCCATCACACTTTAGATTAGAACTCCAGAGTACACTTAGTGTTCAGTTCAGTGAAATATGGAAGCCTTTTCTTCTTCTTGCCTAGAAACTGTCAATATGAAAATCCATGACTGATGTTTGCTTTTTCGGAATTAGACGATCAGAGAAGTTGCTAGACAGTAAACCAGTAAAGAATATTGTTTCCAGGAGAACTGTACTTAGTGAGATTGTGATAAACTGCATTTTTTTGAAAGAAACCACAAGATATGCAGACAAGAGCAACAGTTAAAAAAAGAAAGGTAATGTCTTATTTTAAAAATGCAAGATTACATAAAAACATCTTCAAACGGTTTTTAATTATTGAAACGTATGTATTTGGTGTTATCTGTTTTCTGTAAGAACATATTGTTTGTGAGTTTTGGAGGGATATTCTTTGAGTTTGGCACATCTACTGATTACTACATATAGTGGCAATGAATTGCTCATGGATATGTATGACCAGCTGATGGGCTCTGTACTATCCCTGTCTGTCCTCTCTGAATAGATCCTTTCACCTCAGAACACATCCTGCATAACCAAAACTGCTTAAACAGCTATTATCCTTCAGGGACTTCAAACAAAATTTCTACAGGAGGAGAAAGTTGGGTGAGAGTATTCCTCTCTAAGATACCAGGCTTTCACATGTTTTCTCCATCATCTATGCCCAAAATTGTGTTTGTATATATGGGTAGGGAGAAAGTAAAGCAGGGACAAAAAGTAATGATCTATACATTAATAAAGGTAATTCATCTTTGACATTTCTGTGCATATGCACCTAAATTTTCTGTGGTACTGCATATTTCAAACTGGAAGATCTGTCAAGGTCAGCTTTTGCCACATACACAGTTTTGATTCAGCTGGTTCCTTGGACTGCCTGGCAGCTTGTGTGCGTCAGTTTGTTGGTGGAGGACAAGGACCTTTGCAGTATGGTAAAACCAGGACACAGAAATAAGATGATTAGGTTCTGCAGGCATTTGCTTACACACGAGAAGCTCTCTGGTTGCTTATAGAAGCACAAGACACTTCTGCTTTACTGACATTTGCTGCTTCTGTAGCACCCCTAACTGCAACATCCCAAGCGATTTGAAACACCTAGAATGCTTATAAAAGTATATAGATGTTCTAGTAAGCATGTTAGAGTACTAAAAGCTGGTTCTTTAAGGATGGTTAATTTTCAATTCTAAGATAGCTGATTGCTTATAAGAGTCAGTGAAACTGGTAGAATTGCCTGTCACTAAGCATGCTCAGGAGTTTCACTTGAGGTCTTTCTGTGTCCATTTATATTGTTCTGTCAGTCTGGAGTTCCAAATTCCCTTATCCCAAAAACTAGATTGGTTTTGGCTCTTTGACTCTGGGTGAAAGCAAAACAAGTACTTATTTGCCAGCCAGGAAACCTAGGCCTAAGAATGGACTGTGTCACATTTAATACCCCTGGCCACAGAAATAATAATGGTCTCAGTGACTTAAGTTAGACTGCGGTCTAAGATTCTACACTCAAGATAAGCAAAGTCAAGAGAAATGAGATCCCTAGACTGCATGTGAGATGTCCACCCCAGCTGCAAGAACCCTCCCTAAAAGAAATCCTGGAGTACAACTCACAAGTTTAATCACATATCTATGTGTCTTGTGAATGTTGATAGAAGAAGAGCCACCAAAACTGGTGTAAATACAATGCTAATGATCAATATGTTGCATATAATATATGAAGACATCAGAGATCAATATTTTTGCAGTTTTAAGTTCTGAATTCATACAACTCAAGCCTGCTTCACTGTTTTTAACAGGATTCCTGACAGCTAACTGTATTTACATATATTTATTAATTTCGTTATATTAGATGTAAAACATCTGAATGTGCTGTGTTCAGTGGACACATTAAAACCCCCAAGAATCTGACTTTAAGACTGTTTAATTTCCTCTGACCTCAGGGAGAGGTTGTAGAGAATTTCTGCAGTCATTCACCCTAATAATAGTTAATTTTTATCTTTATTTTAAATAATTACAAAATCAGATTATTGTTTTATATAAACTTTTTTGCATCAGTTTTTCTTTATTTTTAACTGCAGTCAAAATCTGACTCCTATTTTAGAACCATAGACTGATAGAATATGCTGAGTTGGAAGGGACCCATTAAGATCATGGAGTCCAATTCCTGGCCCTGCACAAAACACCCTAAGAGTCACACCATGTCCCCAAGAGTATTGTCCAAACGCTTCTTGAACTCTGTCAGGCTTGGTAGCCTGTTTCAGTGTTCAACCACTCTCTCTGGCCGAAAAACTTTTTCCTGGTCTTGCCAGACAACTCTCAAAGTCTTCCATCCCTAGCAAATTTTCAAATTGTAATTTTATGTGTGTAAAAAATTTATTGCCAAAACCACACCATGTCTCCCAGTGACAACATTTATGCAGAAAGGGACCAAGAATATCTGCGACTTTACCTACTCAACATAAGTAAGAGTTGTGTCGAAGGGTAGGTACACACCCTTGCTGAATGGGAATTGATGTGTCTTGACTACCTTTTTCTCGTTTCCTTTTCCCTTTTTTTTGAGCTGGGCTGTTGTCTCTTTCTCATTAGAACAGTTATTTAATGTCTCTTTTCCTCAGTAATCCTCTTTGACACAGAGTTGTCAGCCTAATCTATAAGAACCTTTCTGCTTTTCTTCAGCCTTACCTCGTGGGAGGGAAGCAGGTTGGATATGCATGAGCTAAGACTTTAAAACTGAGGGAAAGATGTCTGACTAATAAGTTTTATGTTTAGTATGTTTTTTGCAAAGATCTTTCAGTGTGGCTGATGTGTGGTCTACCACATCTTTATTAATCATTCCGGTGAAATCAGCAGGCTAAGGTAAGCTCTATGGTTAATGATATAGGTGTGATCTCATTTGAAGGTTTTAAAGGAATGACCCATGTTCAGTGTTGTCATGGTTTCTGGAACCTATGTGCATAGTTCTTGAGTTCTGGTTGATACTGGAAACATTTCTCTAGGTGTGTAAGATTTCCTTGTGAAATTGTGAGCTTGAGTTCCCATTTTTATATTTCCATTGAGTTGAAATTTCCAGAGGTGGTAATACTATGCTATTACCTGGGGCTGACAATAAGGGTGTTTAGCCTCAATGAGGCAATCTTCATAAAGAAGCACCTTTCATGTGGAGTAAACAAACTTTTTCAAATAGAACTGGATTCAGCTATAGAAGGTAAGCAAGAAACCAACATATATTGAAGGAAAAAATTACCATCAGATTAGAAAGAATAGCAAATATTTTAAAAAATTATTTGCGATATTGCAGTTCTGGGAAAGGGCTGCCTAGCAGGATCCACATTCCTATAGTACATCTAACATCTACCAGCTGTAATTACTGTTTGGAAGTCTCAGGGAGATTAAAATACCATTTGTGGCCTAATCAAAACTTCCACAAGTTTCTGCAAAGAGAAAACATGTCTACATTTTAACATTATTCAGTTAAATATTCTATCTTTTCAAGTAAAAGGTCTATAAATATCGTGTATTTATAGAGCGTGTTAAGGGGAACAAAAATATTTCCAAAAGCTTTAGTAAATCCTCTCCAAGCATAATATAGCTAATTACCGGTATTTCATATAAGTATGAATGAAATCTTCTTACTATATCATAGAAAAATTAAAGCATTTAATAAATCATCTGCTTAGGATATTGAGTTTCACAAATTAAAGCATTTCACAAATTATTAGATATGCATAATCCTATCTAAAGACTTTAAACCAGAGAGAGAATATGATTGTTCCTGTAGAAAAGTTACTTCAGTCCTCAATTCCAAAAAATACTAAAGTCAGAGTCAATGCTAACCGAAGGTGGGTCATATCTCCTCTCTGGTAATATATGGCCTAACAGATGATGCCTAGTGTTCTGAATTGATCTAACACCTCAGTATTGCCAGCAAAACCACAGAGGGAACTATGTAATATAATTGTTTGGTAAAGCTTCTTAAGATTTCCTTGACACTGATGACATGGTTCCATAAGGTGTTTTCGGTAAGATGTTACATGACTAACTTTGTTTCTTCAGCCACATTTTTTTAAAGTGAAGGGAAAAAACCATCCAAAACTACACTAAAAGAACATCATTTTGGAGGTTTGAAAAAGAAGCACCTAAAAGTTTAAATATACCTGCATAAAGATGACTTGTGAAAATTAACTACTGAAGTAATATTGCATACAGACTGTGGACATGATTATAGATTCTTTTCCCTACAGAACTCCAATCTTATTCATCACCCGAGGACATGAAGTAGTGTTGGGTCTTTTTTGTAGAGGTTTGTCGCAGAAGTTAAAGAACATGGTGAGGAGTGCAAGACTCTGACATGGAAGTTCAAGGAAGAATCCAGTACACATGTTTTACAACATCACTTCGTTCAACCTATGCACCAACTAGACCCTGTGCCACTCATTTCATCCCTCTAGGATCTGCTGTTCAGCCAGTTCTCAATCCACTTCACTCATCTGGTCCACACTTCCCTATTTGCCTATGAGAATGTTGTGTGAGACAGTGTTGAAAGTCTCACTGAAGTCAAGGTGGACAACATCTGCTCTCCACTCATCCATCCAGGTAGTTGTTTCACTGTAGAAGGCAATCAGGTTTTCTGAAGTGTAAAAAATTCACATGAATTTAGAGAGCCAATTGACATGCTTTAGTCTTAGAAATGAGTACTACTGTAAAGTAAAATAATGAAATTGAAAAAAAAAAACCAAAGCAATATTGTTTGATATCTGCTTCTAGAGTGAACACTATTTTTTCATATTGGCTTTTAGGAAGAAAAACAAATATTTCTATGTATAAAACCAAAGATCAATGAAACAATGTTAGCGAAGGAAAAAAACCTCACTGAGATATGTGAGTAAGAAAAAAAGAGAGGGAAAAAAGGTACAAGAAAAAGAGAAAGGCCAGTTTTTCTAAAATATATTAAGATCCTTTATTGACTAGGGGCTTTATTTTGCTGCCATCATGGCAAAGGACACACCTTTCCAATCTGTCAAAAATTTTCTGGCTTTTGTAACATCAGGAAACTTATGTGATGGATTCTTGCAGGTTTTAATTCAGATCTAATGAGATCTGACCCAGTTATAAACTCACTCATGATAACTGATAAGCTATATCAAAAAGATGACTTCAGAGAAGATGCTATAAAAGTTATGGAAGGCAAGGTTAGAATTAGAAAATTAAATGGGGACGTCTTTACCTTCAGAAATGACGGAAAAGAAAGCAAATTTTTGTTATATGAATGCTGCTTTAGAGCGAATAATAGACATAAATAAAAACAGACTGAATTAGTGGCAGCTCTGCTACGGCATTTAAGAGAAGTACTTTAGTGTTAATGGAAGTGCTGGAAAACAGGAAATGTTGAGTTATAGTGCGGAATTTAGTGCATTAAAATACATAGTTATGATTTAGGAATCTTTGTTGATGATCGTTAACATTTAAAATTGTTCTAAGTAAAAGAAAATCATGAGAAGGCAAGCAAAAATTGGTAAGGCTTTGAAAATAAAATTAATATAGAGTGAGCGTGACAAATTCTTAAAAGAAAAAAGAAAGCTTTATGGAAACCCCCAAAAAGGCACATTTACATCAAGGAAATGTAGATTATGCAACAAAGGGACCTGGGCTATCTCTGTATTAATATTAAAGATATTAATAAAGAAATATTAAACATTTAATAATGTCAGAATTTTCAAAATTATACCAGAAAGAAAGTATTATTCTAATCTTTTTTTTCTGACAGACATGATAACAGTAGTTTAAGGTTCTACAGTTGCCAATTAATGTATTTGATCTTTCTCCTGTGATGGCATATTCACACAAACTTCTGTTTTAGTCTAATTATTTATTAAAATGGGTGGAAATAAGACAATATAGAGGTAAAGACATTATTTCTGTAAATAAGTGAGTAAAGAACTACTGGAGTCAGATTTAAGTATATACAGGATAATGATAATAACCACGGAAAATTAGATTACATTTAGTACAAATTTGGATTGCAAGAAGTTTTGCATAGCATAAGGCAAAAGAAGACTCTAGGTGATATTTTTCACAACACAAAGGGCCTTTTCCAATGAAAATATAGAATACCAGAAGACATTTTTAGGAGACATAAACAGGAGGCTGCAATTCAGATGACTGAGTCAACCATGTCTGAGATCTATTTGGGACCTTGCTTGTAAGTCGTAGTATTCATAAACTCTCATAATTCCAATCTTTGGTCCGGGCATTTTCTATTTCAGAAGGACAAAGTAAACAGTGTCAATAGATGCACGAAGGTATACCTTTTATTATGAAGTTTAGAGAGAGTTATTTAAGAAGCAAGAGAGAAAAATTTCCCAGTGAAAAACTTACTTCATCCAAGAGGTGAATCGTGTTTTGAGGTGTACTTTGCTAATTATGGAAATCTTAGGACTATAATGTTGTTATTTAGCTGCTAACTGAGTTAAGCTAGTGCAATGAATCAGAATTTCTGTGCCAAAGTCTTCCTTACTGATAGCAAAAAAGCCTTTCTAGACCATAGTAAGTTTAAGAGTTTGTAGATTTGGCACAGTGAGGCTGGACAGCAATCTCCTTGTCTTTTGACAAAACCCAGTTGTGATATCTTGCATAAAGATAAATTCTGTGGGAATAGACGAGGGAAATACCCACATTCATATATTATGCATCCTTTTAATATTTTTGCAAAATATATATATGTTCTTTGTGATTAAACATTTAGACAACATCTAAAATTGATAAACATTTTCATTACAATCTTGCCTCCAAAATGAGTTACAACATGTGAAGGAGAGCAAATACTTGAGTACTGCTGTTTTTCAGCTGGACCAACAATGGCTGGCTGTTCTTTCATTTTAAACTTTATCTTGCTAATTTTTCTTATTATTCTTGGAATGATATTCACTGCTTTACATAGACACTCTTGAAACTTTTTATCGTCCAGAGAATAGCAAGCAACTTAAGCAGTCTTCTTGCTCTGAAAGTAAACACTTTTGCTTATCACAAAAGTAAGATAAAGAGTATTTAGACTGCTTATGCGGGTGGGCAAAAAGAAGTAAAAATTTAATCTGATTCTCATATTCTAAATATGGGACATTATTCTGCTGGTTATATTTCACGGTTTCATTATAATTCAGCAGTTTGGAAAAAAAATTACAATATTTAATCTGAATACAACTTTCACATAAATTTTCAGATAGGCAAGTTTTGCCCTTGGACAGCTTTGACAATATTCCATAAAGACTGAACAAGTATTGCTCTACTTTTCTGTAATCCTTTAATTGTCCGTTTTCCTAAAGTTGCTGTCATCCTAACTTGCTTTAATATCTCTAAGATTTTTTTTAAAATGTGTATTTGATTTAAATAGTCTGCTGCTGAGAATATACTTGCCACCTGAGTGAAGTCCTCTGAACTCAGGTTACATTTAGCTACTTTTTGGGTGGCACTGTCGTTTGCCAAAGATTGGACTGTACAGATCATTTTATCTCACAGAGAAAAAACACTATATTTGATCTGTTAAGAGGTCACAAACCACCACTCTACCCTTTTCATAAAAGCCTCTGTTTAATACCATGCCCCGATAAACTCTGATGTCTACAGTTGATTTCTTTAACAAACTGAGTAGTAAATTTAGGGAGAGGAATACCAGTGTGACTCTTCAGATAGCCTTGGTATTGATATGCATAATATCCTCTGACATTAATGTCTAGAATAGGCCTTATTTGAATGAGACAGGAAGCTGTTTTGCCCTATCCATTTCTTATCTACTGATGCAGCATGCTCAGTCAGCACAGAGAATGCCATTGTAAAACGCCTTGTCACGGACTTCAGTGGCTGGACTGGCAGCTGCACACTAAAGCAGACTGAGTACCTGAATTACCACAAAGCGGGTATTCCATGTGCAGCACATTAGAGAGATCTAATCCAAGCACTGCATAAATAATCCTGTAACCATGTCCAAAAATAAATTGCTGTAGCCTCTCTTAAAATACCACATGTACGCAGTGGGAAAGTCAATTTAATACAACATAGCTGTAGCTTATTAACTCCTCCATATTCCAAGCAGTGATTATCTTTATGAGGTTTAAATGGATGTGCTACAGAGTTGGACTTACTAAACTGCAAAGATCATTTATGTTTCAGAATGAGCGCAGGCAACTCAGAAGGTGTTTAAGGATGTCATTAGGTCATGCAGAAAGAAAATTAGAGAGGCAAAAGCTCAATTAGAACTTTACCTGGCCACTTCTGTAAAGGATAATAAAAATATTTCTATAAATACAGTAATGGGAAAAGGAGAGGCAAGGAACATATCCATTCTTTATTGGACGTGGAGGGGAATATAGTCACTGAAGATGAACAAAAGGCTGAGGTACTTAACACCTTCTTTGCCTCAGTTTTCAACAATAAGACAGGTCATCCTCATGACAACTGGCCTCCTGAGCTGGCGGACAGGGACAGGGAGCAGAATAGGCCCCCTGTATCCAGGAGGAAGATGTTAGTGACCTGCTGAGCCACTTAGACGCTCACAAATCTATGGAACTAGATGGAATACATCCTACGGTGATGAGGCAGTAGGCAGAACAGCTCAACAAGCCACTCTCCATCATTTATCATCAATCCTGGCTAACTGGGGAGATCACCGGAAGATGGCCGGTGTGATGCCCATCCACAGGAAGGGCTGGAAGCAGGATCCAGGAAACTCCATGTCTCCCCTGTCTATCTTTAATTGATAAAATGTCAGCACATTCCAAATTCTAACTCCTATTTAATTATACTGCTAGGAGAGAAGTGACAGTATAAGTGGTATATATTTATACTGCCTCTGCAGATGTTCTGTGAATTTGCTTCTGTATGAATTAAATATATGCAGATAACACCAAGAAGACCACAACTCATATCTGAAGTGTAAAGAGTAGATTTATTCCATTATCTCCCTGGCTTGAGGATTCCAGAAAAAACAAACGGAGGCACATACTCTGCTAAGCTCATTTTAGCAGGAGCAAAAAGCAGGAAGGCCTGAGTCCTGTGTTACGTATAAAAGGAGGCCTGGAGCACACACAGGTCTTCACCAGGCTGTGTTTTACAATCTCTGAACTTCTTATCTCCCTTCCCCCCTTACAAAGAGGCCTCAAGCCTGTGTGAGGAATGCTTTTAAATTTTTCACAACATTCAGTTATCTGGTGAGAGAGTTTCATTTCTTTAGTAGACAGAAAACAACCCAAAGCAAACACAAATACATGAATTCTCTCACACCGAGTATTTTCTAACATCTCTCGGGCACAAGGTTGGTCTCTGAGCAAAATCAATTCTAAAATCATCTTATTTTTCTCTCTCCTCACCAATCTTCCATTATCTTTCTTTCTTCTCCACTTAGTTTTTTAAATCTGTTACACTGCAAAGCACAAAAACAAGTTAAAACAATAGAAAAGATAATGGAAAATTTAGATTCCCATGGGTACACTATTGTGCCAATGTGCAGAAGTGCATCTGTGCATTTCCACAAAAAGACCGGAAACTGAACACTTTGCACTTCGTTGAATGTATATCTGCTTAACCAGAAAGATGAACTAATGATCCAGAGTCAATCTTAGGTGCCTGAAAATTCCCTAAGAGCCCCAAATGAAATGCCCTTGATTTTTAACCAATTCCTGACTGAAAGTGAGCTGTGCTTTGCACCTTAAGTAAAGAGTCAGTCGAGCACTTGGAGCTACACAATAGGATGAGTGCTGAAGACATGGAAGTAGTGACTGCACTCTTCCCATGCCTTGAAAAGTGCCCTAAAAAATCTCCCTTCAAATGTATTTCTGTGTAAAGAACAGCTAAGGGAGGAATATTATATAAAATTACCTGTAAACAGTTTGTGTTGAGAAAAATAAAAAAAGGGTAGGCTTTTTTACCAGAAAGGGTAGGCTTTTTTACACACACTTTCTATATCCTCTGTCTTTTTGGTTTTGCCTTTTTTCCTCATGCTGCAATTTGTAGTTGTTCCCTACATCACCCCCTGGTCTGATTCTAGTCCACATAAGCAGACACTGGGCAAAAAACAAGTGAAATGTTAAAAAGCAGAAACAAAAGTCTGTAGGACTAGAACATCCTGTCTCAGAAGAGCATCTTAACTCTTTCACAACAATTCAACTCAGTCTGTGTCCTCCGCCTTCAGATGGTCAATGAGTCCTAGACCATATGGCCAACACATGCAGCCAAAAAATCACAGAATGGCCTGGATTAAAAGGGACCTTAAACATCATCTAGTTCCGACTCTCCTGATGTGGGGCACCTTTTTACCAGACCAAGCTTCTCAGAGCCCCATCCAATTCTGTTATGCATACAGAAAAAAGAAAAAAAGCAGAAATGCAAGAATAAGGACCAAGAAACAATTAAATTCATATTTGAAAGAGTAGCAGTGCTCCTGCTCTTTCTCACTTGTGTGTATCATCTTTTTGTGCACAGACAATTATGTTTATTTTAAATTGCTCTTAAAAGGAATGAACTGACATTACAAGCAAGAACAACTTTTGCCACCCATTCAGGATTTTTGCTGGTTTATGTGATATATTACACAAACACATAGCAGGATTCCATTCATGTGCATCTTAACTGATAAGAAAGGCAATAGAAAATAGGTACTTGGTGAGACATGACTTGGTGAGTCTCAAAGTCAGTTCAGATTGGCTGATATACAAACTGAACTCCAGTTCTATGTTCTTTGTATGCGACTATTCTGTATTCAGAAGTACCCCAAATCATTCAACAGTGTACATCTCAGCACACTGATATGCAAATCAGACTGTCCATAGGGGCAGAATTGTAATGAAAGGTCTCTGTTATGCTTTCTTGATCAAAATGGATTCATTGAACATCAACAGCAAGTTCTGCCAATAGCTTTCATTGTTCTGTAATCCAACCACATGGGCACTGGTTTTAGTTTTCTTGGATTTTGCCAAATGGTAGCTCACCAAATGTTAGATATGTTTCTGGGTAACTGAGAAAAGAGTATATTATTTTTGGCTTATTCCAATAAATGTTTCAGGGAACCTCCATATTCTGAGATAATGTGAAGCACCCAAACACATATTTTCAAAACATCTGGGAGGAATTGAGCACACAAAAGAGGAAAAAAATCAAGAAAAAATCCTCAAACATTATTTTAACCCTCCTAGATTTAGTGCACAGGGCAGACTAATAAAATGTTCCTTTATGTGCAATGAACTTCTAACATTTTTACAGTATATGGTGTGTACTCTTTTCTAAACTGCATTTAGGTTTTCATGTATCCAAATCTGAGTCAGGCACTCTGCACTTTAGATAACTAATTTCCTACCTATATTTCTACCTAGATTATATAAGGCCCATGAACACTTGGTTTTCAGCAGGTACTCAGCA
Organism: Rhagologus leucostigma; assembly: GCA_013397725.1. Lineage (NCBI taxonomy): Eukaryota > Metazoa > Chordata > Aves > Passeriformes > Rhagologus > Rhagologus leucostigma. The sequence continues at coordinate 3,184,667 of VZTD01006068.1, read as the reverse complement.
TGATCTTCTGTTAACAGGGTCTGAATGCCTTGCCAGCTTTCTGGATACACCCAAACTGGACCTCTGTGGTGCTGAGAGGGCAAACACATATCATTAATATTATTCATTTCTTGCTGCTATGTATCAAGAATACTAGTATGGAAGGAAAGAGTGTAGGCACATATAGAAATCTAAAAAGATGTACTTCTAAATAAAAAGGATCTTTACAAGACTATGACAAAAAAAACCCAAAAAATCAAACAACACAAAAACGTGAAAAGTGAAAACAACCAACCACAAAAGCTTATAGCAGTATGTATAAGATGTATTCCATAACATTCATAATGGCTGAAATTGGATTCCTAAATCACTATAATAATGTTTGTCTTTATATGTTAATATGCTGGATATAAATATGCTGGATATAGTTGCCTTACTATGATTTAAAGAAGTGTAACAGATGTACTACTATGACATCTGGTTAATCCTGAAAATTAAGTATCTATTCCAATATTCCATTGAGCAAAAAAGTTTAACAGTTACTCCAAACGTTTTCCAATTTCCTTTTACCTGGGAACTTCTCCCTGTCTGTGACCCTTATAATTTATTCCCTGTTAGGTCTACAGGAGTCGTGTTTCCAGTCGCTCTCCTGCATATTGACTGTCATGAAATACCATGGAAGAGGTAGATAAGATTCTTTTCATATATTGTCTTAAACCTGGCTGTCATACTTGAGCATTTCACCCAGCATATGGATGCTCCCAACATAGTATGGAGCAATAATTATCTGCCTTACTATGCTGTGAGCACAGAGCCTGCACAGCTGCTAACTTGTGGAGAAAAATGTTCCCAAGAAAACATTGTTTCAGTAAGAATTTACTGCAAAAAGTGCAAGCAGCATCCTATATATTGCACATATATGTTGTCTATATGAACACCTTACGAACATAGTGCAGCAGACTATACCAGCGCAGATAGTTATATTTCAATTAATATGGAATTGAATGTTTTGGTTTGCACAACCTACCTCATCCACTACATCACTGATATTAAAGGAACATTAAAGAAGTAATAGTCAGATAGTTTTGCACATCACTTTTATTTATGGCAGACATGTGTAGATCTGAACCCTGAGGGCAAAAGGTACTGAAAGACAACTATTATTTGTTCAGAGCAGAGCATTGGACTTTGAATATTTTCCATCATTCAGTTTTGGAGGTTAACTGAGAAAAGATTTATATTAATTTCCTCAAAGGATGTTTAGCATATGGACAATACAGAGTAGTGCTTCTGCCTTGGCCTCATTCACCAAAAACAGATTGAATTTTTTTTATTGATTGTAATTGCACACAATGCTGCAGTTACAAGAGACAGCTCAAATCAGTAGCATCTTAATAAGCAAAGTCCTAATGCAAGAAACACTATGCTGCAAAATGCACATGTGTCTCTCTCTTCTCCAGTTGTATAATTCTGATCCAAATCTGTAAAATCTTAGTTGGTTTGAGGCTCAGCTATTTAGGGACCATTTAGCTAACTACAGTATTTCAAAGGAGTTGCTTTCATTGAGAAATAAAATTCCCCTCTCTTTCTTCCAGCTGTATCATATGATCCTCAGCTGCTCATTTTAAACTAAACTCTAGAATAAATGTTAGTCTGCTTTATCAAAATTTAAGACACAACTTTGCAGATTTTCTTCCAAATAAATTAAACTACAACAAGAAAACCTTTAATCACATACCAGAGAACAGAAAGAGTAAGCTTTTGATTTTACTTGGCTTTTTTGTCACTGGAGGAACCTAGGAAAGAAATATCAATGTCTAAGCATTCACAAGTCTTCCCTCAGCTTCAGGATAATCCCATAAGAAACTGAATCTTTTTGTGTCTCCATTTCTGCTCTGGGCATGCATTCAGCTGCCAGAGGCTGTGGTTACATGGGCAGCCAAGCACTTCTAATGACTTGTGGCTGCCAAGAAAGGAAGCTTTGCACTTTTGCTTTCTCTCAACTGTTCTTTCAGTCCCTCCTTCCTTTACTTGCTTATTTCTAAAATAGACAAACAAGTATTCTGAAACTGAATTTATCACTTTCCAATAACACCTGCTTTAAAGATAAATATCTGTTCCTCCTTCCTCACATTTAAAGGAAAGTGTTAGTCTCACAGTAGTTGAAAGTCAGTTTCCACATATAAAGTACTCAGTGGTGACACTGAGTAGCAAGTTCAATGTGGTTGTTTTGTCTTAGACCTTAGTGGGAATAACTCTAAATTAGGTCTAGCAAAATATTCAGAAATGTATGGGGCACTTAGTGTATTTGCTGTTTCAAAATACCTAATGACCCTTTCAGACAAATATAAAACAGATTTTTAATTGGAGGTATTTGCATTCAAATATCTTCATTAATCCAAAATTGAACTAGTGTTTTTTACCTCCTCTACTTTAAGGTGGATCTAGTGGATGCATATCTAATATGATGCAGTCAATACTCTTCACCATTTAACTGTTTTATTACTTTGTTCTCACATTCTTATAATTAACATGGATCCCTGTGTGTCAACAGGACTTGTAATTATTTCATTCTCTTTGGAAAAATTTCATTCTTCTGCAGTTCTCACTATCACTTTTTACTTACACTACTAAACTAAAAAATAGATTGTTTCTTTTCTTCTTGTTTTCTAACTTACTGATATCTCTACTTATGCACAACATGTTTCTATCAGAGGAATGAAAAGAACCAATACATAAATGTATATATTTGATAAAAATACACTATTTTCTCTCTGAGGTTGCCCCACTATTTCTGTGAAGCAGTTAAGGCTTGAAAAATGCCGAGTATGGAGTCTACTCTCAGTCATTTTAAGCAAACTGAAAACTGTAGTTTTAACCATTTTATTGTTCTTTTAGAGAAGGCAGAGATCTGCATTTACAGGTACGTGATTTTGGGGTTTTGTAACATTTCTTTTAATTGAACAATTTTATTTTTGTTTGTACTCAAGCTATCGACAAGTTTAAAGTGGACAAAAAGTTGTGGATTAAAAAAAGTGTTCAAGGCCAGGTTGGCTCAGGCTCTGAACAACTTGGTGTACTTAAAGGTGTCCCTGCCCATGACAGGGGGGCTGGAACCAGTTGATCTTTAAGGTCCCTTTCAAACCATGCCATTTAATGATTCAATGACAAAGACAGATTGACAGAAACTGCAGGTTGGATTTAGTAGTTCAGAAAGCTCAGAATGCGGCAGAAATGGATCCTGTTACTTTTTACTTTCTGTGGGACTTTGATCTACTATCTGACGGTAAAATACTTTAATACTGAGCTAAGCCAAATGGTAGGTGTCATCCATATTCCTCCTCTTTATTATGGTCTACTTTGAATAAAATACTTGCATTGCCATTGAATAGAGAATGAAATTTATCTGTTAGAAAAACTCTAAGACATTCATCTGCCCTATACTTTTAACCCCTGACATTGCTCCACCAGGTACTCACACAAGAACAATGATGATTGTAAAACCAGCACCCAACCCCAGATAACAGCCCTGCTTCACAGTCTCAAAATTTATACTCTATATTAGTCACCAGCAGCTGGAGAATGAAGTCATGAGTCTTCCCAGACACTGAAGTAGATAAAATCTCAACAATATTCCCATGATCATTTTGCTGTTCTAAATAACAGAATTCCCTTTTAGTTTCTTGCAAGTAGAGAAAATGAAATACACTTATAGCAAAGTACAAAGGATTGTACATATAGGAAAATATTACATAACTCAGAATAACTTCATTCCTTCAAGCTGAATACAAAATGTAACAAAAACAAAAAGCTCCAGAAAGAAAACCAACCAACCAACCAACCACACCACAAAACAAGACCCAAACTCCTCCTCACATTTTAAATTAGGTTATTAATAGCCAAAATTCGTATTACAAGCCACAGACTGAACTGACTGAAGCTATATTCTGACTGGCCTTATTTACTAGAAATAATTAAACTGCTCTAAAAGGTATTGGTTGAAAAGAGAGGTAAATTAAATATTCTCTCCTTCCAGTTATGCCAAGTAGCTGTGCATGGGCATACATAGTCACAAAAGGCCTACTCACATTTTTTAATTACTTGATTGATTGCGTTCAGAAAGAAACACTGCAGGGAAAAATCTACCCTTTCCATGTGTTGTAAATATAGTCAAAATTGAAGCTGTTAGATTTATTATTAACATGTAACTAACCAGCAGTTAGTGAACTATGCATTCATGAAGGCAAAACGTAGTATTTGATACTTGAAACATCTAGACATTCCTAAACCACCTTCTATAAAAATCCCAAGACATTCACACAGGCACATGTGCACTCCCCTCAGAGTCTACCCCAACAACACTCCCCTGCCCTCTTTGAAATGAGGATTTCTCTATTTCTGCACCCTTCAGTTGGAGGTGTATGTTCTAGGCTTACATGTACTCACAACAGTCTCTACAAACAAAAAAACATATTCTCATGAGAAAGCGCCTAACTCAGCTTCAGACACGTACCTCAGAAGTGTGGATTCTTACTTCTTGCACTAAAACTGTCATTCCTCAAGCTAGATGCATGCCCTCATGGCATGTGATGGAACGATTCTCAGTAAGATCAAGGTACAGATTGCAGCGTCAGTGCGGTGATTTCTGACAGTGTCAAAACAGGTTTTGACTCTTCTCTGTTGCTTTCTTCTCTCTCCCCACTATCGCAAATTTTCAAGCTTTTCTTGAAGTTCTTCTCAAGCTGATGCCTTTAGTCTCAAGCTGTTTATTGTGGCCAATGGATGTCTTCTTTAGCGTTGTCAGTTTGGGGCAAACTCCCTGTTAGACAGTTTTGGATGTTCTGTTGACACTACTGACTCACCTCTGTTTTATCAATTGTTGGCATCCTGGACAGTTTGCTGAGGGGAGGCTGAGCAGACACCCCCATAAACATTGTTAAGGAGCACAAGGTGTTCTCTCTCCTGTTACTGGTTCTTCTCATTTTCTATCATGTGTAAAGTTTGTCTTGCAGTGAAAATAATCACAAGGGATTATACTGTATAATTTGTGAATAATGTTGAGATTTTAGCAGTCTTCCAAATTCATTAGTTATAAATAGTCTCCAGAAAACTGGCTTTTTGGAAGAATATTGAGAATTCAAATTAATTGGATTATTTGAAAGTCTCAGTTAATGAAGTGGAACTTTAGTATTCCAATAAATGCACGCATTTACATAGACATTAATAATGTTTTTCTCATTAATCTTATCACCATGTCATTTAAAAATAAGGGCATATAACATACTAGCACACAAGAACTAACCTTGTCTACTACAGATATCTTTCTTACCATTTTCCCTTTCTTTGATTATATTTTCTTTCTTTTTATTAAATATATTTTACTATTCTTTCAGCTCACTCGCAGAAATTGCTTGTTTTCATCCTTTCTATTCATTGGTAAAAGCAAGAAATGACATTTCAGCTCCAAAATAAAGAATGAACTTGGATAGTTCAACATCCAAGATAAAACAAAACAACAATATGGTTCAAAAGGAACATTGGTATTAGTATTTTGATGAAAAGTCTTCATGTCCCTTCTGATTAGAACACACTCTCTGACTATATAGGAAAGGCTGCATTCTTAACCAGTTGCTGGATGTAATTAAAATATAAGTAACTTCCAGAAAAAAAACCCCATATTATCTTCTGCATGTCAGTAGCTTTTTATTAATTCAGATTTTAATTTGGACTCATTTTTATACAACCAAACACTTTTCAGATAGTGACTTATTTTCAACACATTTCCTATTTCTCATGTTGGTTTCCTATTCTGCTGCTTGCAACTAGATGTAAATTTTCATATTGATTAACTTTGGAAATAATTTCCCTTTAATCTCTAGGAATTTTTACTAACCTAGACAGTGGGGTAAGGAACTGAATTAATATAGTTAATGTTGAAGATAAGTGATTCCAGGAATTCGTGAGAAACTCAAAAAATTTGTTCTTAGTTTCTGCTGGCAGCATTTTGTAAACTACTCATTCTTTCTTTCATTTTCTTTATTCTAAAGGTAATAAAATATGTCTGCTTATGAAATATATTAATATTAATTTTTCAGTTATATGACAAATTTAGACACCAAGCTGGGCCAGAGTGTTTAACTGTTGGAGGGTAGGAGGGCTCTGCAGAGGAATTTGGACAGGCTGGATCAATGGACCAAGGCCAAGAGTATGAGGTTTAGTACGGCAAAGTTCAGCGTCCTGCATGTAGGTCACAACAACCCCATGCAGTGCTACAGGCTGGAGGAGGAGTGATTGGAAAGCTGCTCAGTGGAAAAGGACCGGGGAGTGCTGGTTGACAGCAGCTGAACACGAGCCAGCGTGTGCCCAGGTGGCCAAGAAGGCCAATGGCATTCTGGCCTGTATCAGGAATAGTGAGGCCAGCAGGGCTGGGGTACTGATTGTCCCTCCGTATTTAGCACTGGTGAGGCTGCACGTTGAGTCCTGTGTCCAGTTCTGGGCCCCTCACTACAAGAAGGACATTGAGGGGCTGGAGCATATCCAGAGAAGGGCAACAAAGCTGGTGAAGGGTCTAGAAAGTAAATCACATAAAGAGCAGCTGAGGGAGCTGTGCATGTTTAGCCTGGAGAAAGGGAGGCTCAGGGGAACTCTTACTATCCTCTACCTCTTGTCTACCTAATAGGAGGTTGCAGCAAGGTAGGGGTCAGCCTCTTCTCACAGGCAGCTTGGGACAGGACAAGAGGACAGAGCCTTAAGCTGTGCAAGGCGAGGTTCAGGTTGCACATCAGGAAGAATGCTTCATGAACAGGCTGCCCAGGAAAGTAGTGGGTTCACCATCCCTGGAGGTGTTGAAGAAAGCAGTGGACATGGCACTTAAGTGTTTAGTTGACAGCGTGTTGTTTGGTCAAAGGTTGGACTCCACGATCTTGGAGGTATTTTCCATCCTTAATTATTCTGTGATATATATATTGTAAGGAAGTAACCTTCTTAAAATAATTGACCTTTTTTTTAAAGTTTTGAACAAAGGTGAGATAAACTGTAGTATCATGTGAACTATAAGCACGATTCATGACTCATGATGAGTGAACTCATCGAGAAGTGTTGATAAGTGTCAAGTATTCTATAAGCTCAGCGAATTAATTCTTTTCCAATATGATGATCATAGTTTAGGCAAACATTCCTCCTCCCTCAAAAGCACTCTGACTTGAAGATGTATCTTTTTTTTATTTAATATCCATGTGAGATAATTCTTGGATAATGCAGGCAAGACTGGGTGCTTCTTTTACAGTATTTAAACAACAGATTAAATTTCTTCAAAAGAGTAATAAAATAGAAACTTGAGAAAATTCAAAGTATTACTCTTACAGCAGTAAAATTTACAAGAGGAAATAACCTGAGGAAGAAAATGAAAAATGCCATAGACATCACTTTCTCCCTTTTTTACAGTTACAGTAGAAGTAGTAGTTTGGGGAGAATAATGATTCCATGAATTATGCATGTTTGATTACGCCTAGAAGGTGCAGTAAGTTTAAGCACAAGAAATTTACCTTATGTTGGTAATCTGTTACTAGCACATTAACAATTGATATAGATGAAGACATCTGGCAAACAGAAATATTAGGTTGGACAAGTGTTTGGCAGCTCAAGACCATAGACAGAGACCTGTGAGTCACAAAATGCTAGTTGGAGGCAGTTACACAATAAGGGAGACAATTTCATAAGAAATTATTTCACAGGAATACAGAGATGGAAGAAGACGAAGCATCTATCGACATCTCTCTTAAAAGGGAGAAAGAAAATAAATGGCAGGAACAAAAAAGACAAATGAAGAACACAAAAGTAATAGAGTGATAAGGGAGCCCCAAAATCAATAGCAACCGGCATACCAGTTGCTCTGAATTTGACTGCAAATTTTGATCAGAAGCATGACTGTGGCTTTCATGATGACTAGTTCTGTCTAAATGGCTGACTCCAAAACTGTGGAACCCTAACTCTAATCTACAGCTTTATGCCATTCCCTCAGGTTCTGTCACTGGTCACCAGAGAGGCGATCAGTGCCTGCCCCTCTGCTAACATTCCAATCTTGAGCCAGTGTCTGAGTCCATGCTTTGTCCCTAATTTCTAGCTGAGAAAAGACTCAGCTTCACAGAATTGTTGGTATGGAAGACACTTAGAAAAGATCTGGTCTGCAACTGGAAGATAAAAATTCAGCATAATATGCATAGCTGAAATTTCATTTCTTTGGAGACAAAACAGTAAAGTGATAACTGAAGGAAGATGGACATCTGTAAAAAATGCATACATGGAAAAAAATGCCTAAAGTATATGCAAATTTTAGAAAGGTTATTAAGAAGAACAGAACAAGTAGATAAAATATTTTTTCTGCAGATAAACTGGTTTAATTAGATCATTCAAAGCAATAGAAATGTATTTTGACAACTGGAACTGGTACTTTCTTTATAGTATAGTCTTATATCTTTTCAAATTTTTCTTTGATATATCCTGATACTGTGTAGAATTTGTCCTCCCTTCATTCTTCCAAATCCCACGCATGTTTGAAATCCTTACTCTTATCATCCACATACCATATTGAAATATGGTTAAATGCGATTTGACTTAAGCTTCAAACCTAACACTCAGCACTATGTTGCTCAGTAGTTATTGGCTCATTTGCTCTAAGATACATTTATCTGAAAATTCAAGTCTGTGGGGTAAGCAAACTTGAACTGTTTGACATTGGTCAAAAGGCTGCAATTGCCTGAGCATGTTGGCAGTCATCCACAAAATTAGTCACGATATCCTGTTGACCCAGTTTGAATCCTGTGTTGAGATTATACATACTCTATTATTTAGTTTCAGCCTTGGTTAGGGGAATACCATTTCCAATTTATGCAAGTTTTAATTCTGTTTTCACAGCTGTTGACTAGCTGTCCTCCTACTTCTTTTATCTTGAGGATTTTATCATGTTATATTCCCTTGTGATGCTTTTATTTGGCATTAGGAATAGGTTTACATTTCTTTGCCAATACTACGTTTTAAGCCTCATACAAAATCTTCTCACAGGCCTTCTGAGAACACAGCAGTGAGGCTATTGAGACATTTTAGGACTACATCAATCCTCCTTTTAATACAATAGTGTTGAGGTTTTTTCATATGTTCTTTAGCCTCTATATTATTCAGTAGGTTTTTTGGGTTTTGTCTTTACCAGTCTAATCACCTTCTCAGTTAGTTCTGGTGTAATTCAACTGCAATTTAAAACAGCAACAGTGACTAATATTCCATGAGAAAGTGTATGAAGCAAGGGCATATTCTGTTCTTCAGCTTCCTCAGTATCTGTTTAAAATCCAGCATCAATTAAGCCCTGCAACGCGTACAGGAGAATCTGGTAATTTTTTTGATAGGCACAGTTTAATCATTTCACATGTCTACTCCTTCCTATAACCATTCAGGCAAGCAATTCCACAGAGGTCCAAGAAGAATGTGCAAGAATTCCAAGAGATTTGAAATTATTCTCTTCTCTTCTTCACAGCTGGTATCTGTAAGCAGTATATACCGACTGTTTACAGGCTACATTGTCAAGACTAAGAGTAACTATTCCAAACTGGTTAGTCTTGAAAAAAAACCAAACAAAACACAGGGAAGGACCAAACTCCATCATTCTTTAATAAAACTACTGCATTTTACCTATGGATTTCCGACATATTTCCTCATAATATTCCAGGAATGCTAATCTAAAAAAAAATTCTTTATATGAAATATTTATGTATAAATGCTCACTACTGAAATAATCTTCTATTTGTTAGTCAAGAAAGTCAAACAATTCCTGTGGTATAAAGATTTAATTTAATTCTACTTGGTGTGCACATCATTAAATTCAATAAATCTTTTATAATATCAACGAAATTAAAATTTCTCTGGAAGTTTTGTATGCCAGATTCCAAGTCAGTTAACTTACAGTGATACTGCAGTGTTAGACAACTGAAAAATAGCAATAAGGGATTTTTAGTCCCTAAAACTACCTCAATGTCACTGACTACAAATAATAAAGTGATTCAATGAGGCAGTTGTTCTACTATCACAGTCAAACTGTAGATGATTCAACTCACACTTTTTTCTTATAGCAGTTTTTTATATAAAATTCAGGAGAAAAAACTGAAGGCTAAAAGTTAACTTCAATGGACTAAGCATGTGCTTAACTGTGTATCTAATCTAAATAAGTGTAGATTTAAAAACACGTTAAGAAATAAGCTGGAGACATCCTGACTGTTTCTGAATTGGGGCTTTGATTACTAGATTTGCTTACAAATAACTGAAATTTGTACTAAAATTTTATTATTATGTAAGTATAGTTTCCTAAGAAATTAAAGTTCATCCAATTCTAAGATGGAAAACCAGCTTCATTACATAGAAAGGATCACTAGCTTACATAATCAGAGAGTGGAGTAAGTGTTTTCCCTTCATAACCCTGATCTGTAAAACAAATGTGCAACAGATTTTTTGCCCTAGATTTTTTAACAGTTGAGGTTGAAGTATGCAAAATAAAATGTTTTGTTAATTATTCTAGCAGTGTGTCATAAAAGAAATTGTTGGAACACAAAATTTCTGCCTTCACTAACTTATTCTACCTCAGCATATCTCTGTTCTTCTGTGTTTTCATGCCCAAAGTCCCTGAGCTTTCTGTCCTGCTAAATAACTTCAGATATGTTAAAATCTTGTCTGGAATTTTCTGGAATTGAGAAAGCACCTAGACCCGTTGGGACAGAGAATTACTTATATTTCAGTTGTGTTTCTTGTTGAGATATCTATGATGGCACATTTTTCAATAATGAGAAAAGCTGGAATGTTTATCAGCAGACATAACTGAAATAATAAAAATTATCAAAACTTTAAACACAGCAACCAGTTGCTAGTACATAATTTTTGACCATAATTGAATATTTAAATGACAAGTGTGTGTGTGTGTGAGCATATAAAAGGTGTTTAGATCACCTTAATGTGTCTGACACAGAATAGCGTTACTTTTACAGATATAGATGTCATTTATATGACACAAAATTTGCTTCTGAGACTTGTCAGGAGATATCATATAACCAATGTTATTATTTCTGGGATCAATTTTCAGCAGACATGACCACTTTCAAATTTATTTATCAAAATACATGTGCATGAATATCTTTTTCTCAAGTGTTATTTGAAAAGTATTTCAGAAACAATGACTGCTGCCATGGTCTTCTCTTGTCTTATGATACTTGTTTGACAGTGAACGCATGTAAATCATTAATTGAACTGCTATTGCTATCAAACAAAAGACACTTAATGTATATAGTATAGAAGCAGCATTGCTGATATTTTCAATCAAAGATCTCCAAGCAAACAAATAAATTAATTAATAAAATTACTATAAAACAGAGATCTTTGCAACTTTACATGTAAATAAGAGTTGAGCAAATAATGGAAATAACATTCTTGATAACCACATAAATAGACACACAAGTGAAGTTTTGAAGATGTTCACTGTTTCACCTATGTAACCAATGACACAGTTATTTTTGTGACATGTAACTAAATTATTGAATGGCAGTGTAAGACAAGAGTCTTATGATACTAGACTAAGCAAAAAAAATTATGATGTCACTATATAAGTCAAAAAATTATTAGAGAAAAACACACTACTTTTGCTAAGTAATAGGGTGAATTAGCAGTAATTTGTGAATTAAGAATTACCAAGATTACTGCTAATTCATCCTGTTTGTTAACAGTCTACAATCAAAAATATTCAGTGAGGAAATATGTAAAAAAATTCAGAGAAAATAAAATTTAAAAAAAGCTCTAAATCCATGCATCTTTATATATAAACTATTCAGGATTAATTATTCACAAAATCTGATTTCAGGCAAGATTAATGGCTAATATTTAAAATTAATGTGTGAAGTTTCATATTTCAATTTCCAGCAAGCCTTGAGAAGGCTGACACCAAGATCTCATCTCTATAAATTTGAAATGCCTAAAATCACAGTTGCAAGTTGAAAAGCCCATTCATAAATTAATATGAAGTTAAATAAACAAACAGAAGTTGTTTGACAAGCTGGAAAAATAACACCTAAGCCTCCTTTGTTGTTCATTTGTGTCCTTTATGCCCTATGCTCCACTTTCTTTTTGACAGCCCTTCCAAGGTAACAGCCATCCTAATGGCAAGTCCATAGCACGGACATTACACACCTATTGATTTATGGGAAAGCAACTATCAGAATGGATTGCATGATGTCTGACACCTCCTATCCTTTCACTTCAGATACATATTTTCACAAACTTCCATCACTTTTTCAAATATAGCTGAAATTGGCCAGCTTGCGTCAGGAAGAAATGGAAGGAAAACATAAGGAAGATATATGGATAGAACCCTTAAACTTGTAAAAAGTCCTGAGACTACTGAAGTTAATTGAAGATATGAGAAGAACTTGTTAAACACCTCTTTCTTTCTTTCTTTTTCTTCAATGAATGACTCCTTTTTTAAAAAAGCATACTTTATGGAGAGATAAAAACAAGTGGAAGGTCACAGTAATGTGAGGACATTATACCAGTCCATCAGTTATTTTCCTGAAGCCACAGATGATAAATTTCAGTGTAATTTAATATTTGGTAAATTTTTCTAATAGGTGAAAGTAAGATGAATGCTGGAAATAGAAAACTGTTAAGAGTATTACTGTATCATGCAATTGATTTATTTGAGTAACTTAACATATGAATTTGTAAACCTTACAAGAGCATTCATTATTTCTAATATCATCTCAACTCTTCCCAAAGCATTCTTAAACAATTTTTGAAAAATAATTAGAAAAAAAAACTTAAATGCTCCTTTCAGCACATTGCTCAGAGGAAATGATTTAGATTTTATCAATCGGCCTTTCTTCTGCTGAAGGGCATCTCCTTCGCAAGCACAGAATAACCTAACTCACTGCCAGCCATGAACTGATTGTAAAACAGAAAAGTTACTTCTCTGATATACTTACACCACCTTTTTTAAAAAAAAAACCTGTGAGTCCACTACACCCTTCTTTCTCAAATCTAGTGTCCATCTTACCAACATATAAAGTAAATATCACCCTACTCACCAGCTCAGAATTCGTTTGTCACTCTTTAATAGTATAGCAAGGTTAGGAGATCCCTTTATTTCCTCCTGAAAATCTTTTTAAGCCCTTGCTGTAAACAGTATATTGTGCTATGCAAAAGGCAGATCTCCAGAGGAAAGATAAAACTTCTCTATTTGGACTTGTAACAAAGAGCAGGAGGAAACATTCTCAAAAAAAGAAATGTAATCATGAGACAAATCAGGACCAGCTGTAATGAACACCTGAGACCCTTAAATCCTATAGAATGAAAATAGCTTTTTGGCTCCTTCTCTAACAATGTGAAAATGGGGCTTTTGAGGGGGGGTATTATCTAACTTTAATTTGATTATACCTGCAGCATACTAATTAACTGAACAGCAACTCAAAGCTATATCATGTTATCTTTTAGTTCCTTTCTAGATTTACTAACAGTGGGTTATGAAGGGTTGTTTTAGTTCTTTTTGGTGTGTAAACACCATTGGTCATTATGAAGTATATTAGTTTACTATTTGGGGTTTAGATGCTTATTTTCACTGCAAGAAAAACTGTAATCCTTTTTCGTGTAGCACTGTATTCTTATTTTGTTCACTGTCATTGTCATTGACTAATGATCTAGGATTTTTTTACTTCTTTTTATATGTTTTCCCTAGTTTTGTCACGGACCATAAAGGACAATACCAAAGAAAGTAGGACTTGCTACTGGTAAACATATAGTTAAAAATTGATTTCTTTTTGTTCCCTCTCATGCATTCGACTTGAATGGAGTTACTTCAAATCCATGAAGTAGTGTGAGAAACAGAATTAAGGCTTATCCTCTTATTTTTCTTGAGCTTTGTTGTTAGCCTCACTACTTTTTCCAGCACTAGATTAGAGAAAGAGAAATAAGCACACTGAACAGCTAAAGAAAAACTCCTACACTTCTTAACCATTCTGTAACTAGTGACAGCAGGCAAAACACGCAAATTGACATTATTTCTTCTTCCATGTGCTGTAGTTTAACAGGCTTCCATTTGAATCTCTAGAGTAAGAAAAAAGCATAATAGAAATTGTGCATAACCTGAGGACAGGACTTGGAGCCAAGAATTTATGGAAATAATCACAGATCAGATGCCCTCTAGTGCTTGCCCTCTTGGCTAAAAAGAAAAAGATACTAAATTAAGCTACTTATCACTTACTCATCATGTGTAGTTGCTAGAGGGTTTGTGAGGCAGCTTAAAAGCTTTGCAGTCTATTCAAGTCCAAGGAATGGAGCTTGACAAGAGAAGAGCAAATAATGTCTAGGTTTGCAGTCTTCCTGCTGGTTCTCCATTTTTCTGTTTGAGTTGTGTCCAGCCTTTAACTTTTTCAAGTGGATTTTTGTTAAAGGAAGATCAATGAGGGAAGGGAGGTCAGTCAGCTAGCAGAGAAGATAAAATGAAAGGAAGAAAAGAGTGGAGAATGGCATCAGTGAGAGTGAGACTGAAGCAATGACTCCAGACAGGGTGGTGTGAGCTGGAACAAATAGCTAAGCGATACCAAGAGTGTTCAGTCTGAAAATTATACATAACATGGATAGAGTCAATGCACAAAAGTTCCTAGGTCAGCAGTAAGCACCAGGCAGTGGAATTACATTTCCAGTATTAAGGTTTTTCTATCTGAGACTCTCTGATCAGCATGGAATGTTAGCAGACAGTGAAAAGTGAGATGTGGCTTCATAAAAACTGCCTTTAAGAATTATTCTCAGGTCTGACTGAGAGTATTCTGTTAGGATACATATTTACCTTAAACTTACATAAAATTTAAAAACCAGCTATACCTTAAGCTTCCCTTTCTTCTTTTATTTTTTTTTATTTACATATCCATTTTAACAGGTATAGAGAGAAGGAAAAGCAAGTCAGAAGAATATCTAATACCTGAATACAGGATTAGGAGCTAAGGATTGATGACAAAAATTTCAGTTCTCTTGCACTGTATGACCATTCTTAGAAGCGAATCCTTTGCTAAAAAGAAAATAGAAGTAACAGACTGTCAGAACAGGTCTGAAAAGGTAGCCTGGATTCTAACATCTTTGGCTAAATTAAGGCAGATCCTGCTGAATGTGTTAATCTTTATCTGGCCATTATGAATCTTATTTTGCAATTCCTTATTTTGCTACTCCTAGAACACAGCAATGGCTGTGTTCTAGAAACTTTGTGGAATCCTTTTTCACTCTTTCTCTAGATGTCTTTGAGAAGAAACCTTCTAGTAATTCTGTTGGCATGTATTCCTCAAAGGCCTAGCTCAGATCTACATGTCCACACTCAAATGCAAACACTGTCCTTGGATTATTAAAAATTATTATAAATTATAAATTATTATTTATTAAGAATGCAGACATAGTTTCTGAAAAACATGTTCAAAAAGAGAATAGTATGTGTTTATGTTCTAAGCCGTACTGGAAAAGAAGAAATACTTTCAACGTGTTAGTAGCTTTGTTACCACTAAAAGAAAATGAAACCTGAAAATTAAAAAGAAAATTATTTTTTTTATTTCAAACAAATAAAATTCTTCATTCAAATAATGAGTTTTAGCTTAAAGTTGTGATAACTATCTTGCTGCTGTGTCATGTTTCTCACCTTACTTTCATATAACACTTTTAATAATCTCATTTTTCAAACCATTCCTGATTTATGGTTCCTTGAGCACTTCAGGTAAACTTGATTGTTCACTTACACTTGGCCTTTAATAAGTGACAGCATTACTTTGAAGACCTTAAACAGGTTTTGCTGAAGAATCAAATTCTTCAGATATATAAGACCTATTAGTTTTTTCTGTTTAACTGATATTTGATGCTTTTCTTTTACTTCTATGTATCTTATTTAGTGATCCTAAGTAGCACAGAACTCAGTATAAAGAAGAAAATACGTAGTCCAGGCTAGTTTTATTTATAAATTAATTAATGTAGTTTGTAACTTTACATTTTTAAACGTTTAATTTTGGACAGATCAAACAAATTTCCCTCGTAAATGATTTAGTTCAATTTTTGATTTTGTTACAGTTCATCTGACTTCTAACTTTTTTCAGACTTCAATCTCATTAAGACATGAAGCAGATTAACATTTAAATATTGCAAATATATTTACCAATTTAAAATTCTATTCTATAAATAGTTTAAAAATCATGGTTTATTTGAGCTTATTGATAAAAGAATCAATGAGAAAACAATAAACGAGAGGTAGTGAATTTGTTTAAAAATCAATGTGCAAACACGGGGTAAGAAACAAACAATTGGCATGTGTTTCACAAATCAGCAATATACCCAAGCTACTTCTAAACAAGCTCTAAATAAGATACCAGTAGCAGTTGCAGACAAGGAGAAATTTATCCTGCTGACAATGCATTGAGCATTGCAGGTACACCAAAAAAAAAGATAAAGAAGAGATTTCTACAAAATATCAATGAAACTGTCATTATCAATGCTGAGAAGTTTGTAATTGCTTATTTTATCTTTGCGTATTTTCTTTTCTTTAAAATGTGAACTACTTAGAGGATTTCAGCAAATTTTTTCAGTGCAATGCAAATGGTATTTTTGCTTCTTAGTTTCAGTGAGAAACTAAAAATCATCTAACAGTGAAAAATATGACATATGCAAGCATTTTTCATGACCATATTTTCTCATATTTCTATTTATTCGCTACATTCAAAAATTCTCCCAAATGGCAATCATTTAATTAAATAGGCATTTAAAAACACAATGGATAGACAAGTTAGAAAAGAAGTTGGGCATTCAATTTGTAATGCATTCTTCTATTAAGAAGAATAGACACATTTAGCATTTTGCTTAAGTAATGTATTTAAAAAAAACCCTGTAAGTATATGTAAAAAAATTCAGTATTAGAACAATAAAAAACTTATTTCTATTGTGGATCCACATAGGACTCATTGCAGAAGTAGGACCAAATGTATGTCTTCTCTCCCTAATTTTATTTTATACATTTAAACTATCTATCTATCTATCTATCTATCTATCTATCTATCTATCTATCTATCTATATCTTTTATAATAAATTCCTTAAGATGGCACGTATGTTTTAACCTTTGGTCAGCTAAGAATTTTATTTTCGTCTCGGATCCTGCTTTGAAACTGGTCCCTAAGGCCTATAAGCCCATGTCTTGAAAGAACATTGGAGGGATTAACATCTGTTGGCTAAACATTAGGCTGCTCGGTGCTTTCCATGGCTTGTTTTGTGAATACCCTACTAGGATTACTTAATAATTCTGTTTAGATTCCCCAGATCATTACAAGAGGTAAAATTATTATCACACTGCTCTTGTGAACAGCATTTGACACATTTACACACTACCACAATTATGTCCATAGAGCAGTGACATCACTTAGCCAGTAGATTGTTTTAGAAAAAAAAAAGGAAAAATCTGATTTTAAATCAAATTCTCTTGGGAAAACACAAAAACATACAACTAAAAATATATTTTGAGGCTATATATTGTTTTGAGGGCATCTCTTACATTCCACGGAGATGCTTAAATCCCAGATTGCAAACCAGAAGAGCCAGTGTGCTGGGGAAGTCACAAATATAAAACCGATAGGAAACCCTAAGATTTCCTGGGGAAATAGTTCCATAAGGAGACACATCTGTTCATTTCACATCCAGAGGCTGGAAAGGCTCCTGATACAGAGCCTTTAAAAGTCAAAGCCATTTCTTTTAAAATAAAGCTGTGATATGATGTCATCTACTAGCAAATTCACTTTTGTCACTTTTTCCCTGAAGAATGCTCTAACAAACGATAGGCCATTTTTCTTTAGAAATCTTCTTTACATGGCAGACTGAGATTTTCAGCTATACAAAGGAGAATTCAAGATCCATTAGAAACACCCCGTACATGACTCTGTAACCTTGTGGGGTGGGGACTCACCAGGGAAATAGTCAATTACGGGTTTCTTGTCAAGTCTGCTCATCTTTATTCCCCAGAATAGTGATTATTAAAAAGCATAAAAGAGCCTCTTGAAGCAAAGACAGAATTTATGAACACTATAAAAGCTGAATTACAGAATGATGTGCATTCTAGGGCTTCTGACTCCCCATCAATTTCTTCTTTTACCTCTTTTTGTATATTCCTATGAATCACATAATATTCCCTGTAGAGTTGCAGAGGAAGAAGGGAGTGCTCGTCTTGCTAACCTTAGGCCACAGTACTCACTAAAAGTAAACAAAAACACCTGCAGGAATGGGTGAATTTTAACCCCCTAACCTGAGATCATTGAACCTGAGTGTACAAATGTTATAAATCTTAGACATTTTTTTTTTGTTCATTGTGAGCTCTACTGTCAATGTCAGTCAGTTGTTCTTAGGAAATGCATATTAAATGTCCTTTGGAGACTTTGATACTTGGCTGCTTTTAGGCATGTGACAGCTGCTAAGCTCTGTAGACTGCAGCAGTTTTGGTGGATTTCAGTGACAAAGTCACATTAGGCACTGGGGAAGTTTCAGTCAAAAGGGGAGACACCTGTGAGGTTTAAACATCTGCAAGATTAGACTTTTTATTGTCATTTATAGCTTCAGTCTGTAAAATCTGTCTATATCCTTCATTTGATATATGTCTTCCTGTCCTTGGGATATACAGATCTAACAATTTACAATTCACTGCAGCAGGATAAAGAAAAAAACCAACAAAACACAACAGAAAAAAAAGCCTTTGAGGTAGAAATGAAAACAAAATAAAAATATGATCTGTTTTTTTCAAAGCAAAGCAATATGTTATTTTTATTCCCTAGCTTAGTCGAAAGTTATTTTGTTTGCCTAAATTGTTCAATCATTTTTTTTTAGAACAAGCCAGAATTTAGCCTGTTTCTTCTGCCTAAGACAAGCAGTCAATTTTAATTAACTGAATGTGCAGGAGTCTTTGGCATTTGTGGAAACTGGGCACACAGCCAATCCCCAAAGCACCTCTGATCAGTTTGCCTGGAAAGAAGTAAAGAAAAAGAAGATGTTTGCTTAGAGAGCTTGGAATTATAGTCTGAAATCTCAACAGCTGGAAATAAAATTAATTACACAGTCCTGCCTTCTTTACCTATCTGTGCGACACCCTTAACTTCCCTGAAACTACTCATGTGAGTAAGTCCAAGGGAGTCTGCTCAAGGTATATTGTTTACTGTATGGAAATGTATATACCAGTTTAGTATGCATGTTTCTGTGGAGTTCAGTATAACTTGAGTACTTAATGCAATAATAATAATAACAACACTATTATTAAAAAGCATAAAAGAGCCTCTTGAAGCAAAGACAGAATTTATGTTTCTGTTATTTAAATTAACACATAACTGTGTGTCTCCTCATGCATTTTAAAAAATTCAATAGAACCAGTTTTGAGGGGACAGTTAAAAAGTCATCAAAGATTTTCTTTAATACATTTTGGACTAACTCCATGAGACATCATTTTGTTGGTAGGAGATGTACATCAAATTTTTAAAGAGCCAGGGTTTCTTATCCTTTTCTTTAATCTGAAATATAGAATCTTCTGTTTGAGCAACCTTTCCTCTACTCCTCTTATAAAGCATCATATGTATGAATGGTAAAGCAGCAGGCATGAGAATACAGGTCATTTATTTTACAATTGACTAAACCTAGAAATAACAAGGTAACCTTTTAAGATTTGCAGTGAGAGTTTCTAAAGAAAAAAAGTGTATTTTATCTAACTAATCAAATAGTTGCACTTAGCTTGATGCAGCAAATTCTAATCTAAGAAAATGGAAGTCTGTTTTTCTCCTTGAAAAATAGAAATCAGATGAAAATGTGCTGTGTACATAACATTCCTTTGCATTATTCGAATTCTCCTTAGACAAAAAAATGTTTACAGTGTTGAAATTTAAAGCAAAGATTAAAATTCTCTTGATATTATCAAATGCAAACTTTTACTGGAATTTCTTGGGCATTAAAGGACATTTTAAAAAGAAAAAAATACACCACTATTAGAGAAGATCTAAATGAACTAAGTTTTATTTAGCCATTATTTTTGATACTCAGTTTCAAACCTTGTTCCTTAGGTGTTTAGACATTTATCTTGATTTCACAACATTGTTTTTGGTAAAGAAAATTTTCATCAAGATACAAATGGAAAGAATGTGAAATGGAAAATTATTAACATTGTGAATACAGCAAATGAAGACCCTCAAAGCCTATAACAGTAATAGTCTTCTTCTGGGTAGAGGGTTGACAGAGAGAGTCCATTGCAAATTTGGACCCCCAGTTTTTGGCAGTAAATTTGCACAGAAGCTTCAGGATCCAGTGTTTGGCACTTCTGTCTGTGTACATAAGAAACGAGAAAATTTTCCACAGACTGCTTTAACATCTTCACTTTAAAATGAAGCTGCATTGAGATCTGCGAAATGGTATGTATAAATTTTCTTGATCTGAGCCCAGATGGGGGGGAAAAAAAAGGAAGCCTAGCTTTTTTCCTAGCTTTTCTCCCTAAAAAAGGCCTTGTGTTCTAGAAGAACCAGGCTCTTGTGACCTTTATGATCCACTGTGCTATGGATTTACATGAGGTTCACTTTCAAGGTAGTGGTATAATCTTCAGTTACTGAAAGCTACTTGGTTAGACTACTATTCAGTCAACATTCTCCTGACACCACAATGCCGCCAAAAAACTATCTTTTTCCATAAATTCAAAATGCAAAATGCTTTTAGTCTGTGTCTAATGAGGGTAGTCAAATATACATTCTGTTTCAAAATCACTATTTAATAAACTTTATTAGAAAACTGTATATCTGTGTCTCTTGTTGCTCTGTCCTGGCTGACTTAAAACTTGAAGGCAAGGTTCAGTTTTGAAATGTAAAAGGGTACTGGTGGCAATCTTTTGAGAGGTGAAGTAGATCAGTAAGGTCATAGAGCATCATTAACTTTGCCAACAAAGTCATCCTGGTGCTGTCTGGCACTTATGACACACACCTTATCCAGAGCATTGTCAGCACGAACACAGGGATGGCTGTACATTCATGTAGATTTTTTTCTCCAGCTTCGAGGATATCTTCTTCTATTTCAGTAACATGAGGCACTGCAAGTTCTTCAGAGTAGAGAGTGTCTTGCAGCATGTATATATTTTTATCATTTACCACCAGATGATGAATTAGACATAAAGCAGGCTCATAGATCCATACAGAGATTTATATCAGTAGAGATCCCATGTAATTCACAAATATAGCAGCAGAGACTAAAAGAGCTCCAGCATCTACTAATGTTCTCAAACCACAGAATCTACACAACATAATTTAAGTTACACTGTTCATTTGTTATTTCCCACATGTTCTTAAGCTGTATTTCCCACTTTACAGAAAAAGATGCACAATATTAGGCTCAGGGTGGAATAGGTCTGTGTCATGAATCCCTTCATATTCAGAAATCAAAAGGCTTTTAAAGAGATTAGGTAGAAGATAAAGCAAGAGAAATGTACCAGCAGTACCATTCTACACCATGCTTACTAGTCTTTTAGGTGCCTGTCTCCATAAAGAACTGTAAAATATAGCCAACTTCATCTTCAGTATAGACTTTGTTGCCCTTTCCATGTCCATCACAATTCTTTACATCACCTGCTATTGCTAAATATTTTGCTACCCCGATCATTTGCTGCCAGAGACAACCTTCAGTTTACAATGCAAAGTACAACCACTTTTGACAGCTGCTCCTCACGTAACTTTTATAAATCACCAAACGACAACGTTGTGATAGGAAAATTAGTAAATTTCCCAAACCCAAATGATGAGTTACTCTGCACAGACTGCAACATGATTGTCTGGGTCCATTTTCCTTGAGTTTTTAAACCAGTTTTATAACATTTAGTAGCAGAGTAACATCAGAATATAATCTATGATATGGTTAAAAGTGAGGTGGAGTAGAACACAACACTCTCTATTAATCTCTGCAAGGCTTTAGAGTGGTTTCCACAGAATGTGTATTAAATTTTTATAGATCTGTTTTTGCTGTTTTTAACTCCATTAAATTCTGTGCAACTGTTCAAAAACACTCTTTCTTCTTATCCTCAGCCCTTTCCTCTGACAGCTTTGTTGTATTTAAACTTCACAAAACTCTCTTCTCCTGAAAGGAGTCTCCTTGAAAGAGAAAAACAAAATATCCAGGGGCATATTTTCCATGAAATTTGACAATCCACCCACTAAAGATACCTATATAGGAAGGAGGAGAATACAGTGATAAAGATGGGGTGTTAACTTTAATAATTCATTTGAGCAATGTTGTACTTTACAGATGTAAAGTATATAAAGACCATCTACAAGAGCTGGTAAGCAAAGTAGAAATCCAAAACTGGTAAATTATTGAATTTCATGCTTCTATGGCTCAGTGAGAAATCATTCAAATGTTCTTGTACTACTCCTAAAGGTGACCATGGACAGTGACTCTTCATATGTGTTATAACTGATAAAGTTCTTAGCGAGACAAAAGCAGGACATCAAGTTCTGCATTTTTCACCTTAAGTTTCAGAGAGAAATGAGTTCTGTATTGTACTTCAGAGAAGCCACAGAAACAGGACTCTTTAGTCAATTGTCTGATGTAAACCCAGCCATCTGATGCAGACTGAAGTTACTGAAACCTGATATCCTTTTCACAAGCTGAGATGACGAAACAACTGTTTTATTTCTTTGTGGCAGTGAAGATTTAGATTCATGATAAAACAAAGACATGGAGGAAAAAAAAAGGTTTTAACCATTTATTTCTTATGACAAGCACAAATTCCCTTGAGTATGTGGAAAAGAGATGCAAATGTAAGGCAGAAAATGTACTTTTGTCAAAACAGTGTACTGTATTTTTTTTATTAATTAAAATACTCTTCCTTGATTTCAAGAGCAAGCTTGGGGGAACTGATGTTTTAGAGCAGAATTATTTCAAATATTCCAAATTACCTTGAGATGTAACTTACCCTCCCACGTACAAAGATCCTCAGGAGAGCATCAACCAACCCAAAGTAATCGAAGTTCATGATCTGTCACCTGCACACCAAACATCTGCAAAGACCAAACATAAAAGTCTACTTGTTCCTAACAGATTAAATATCTATCTATCTCTGCTTTTGGACAACAAAATGTGATTTTAATGCAAAAGGAAGCAGGTCATAATAGTATTCCATAGGGCAACATTAATTATCAAGCCTATATCTGATGATGATACAGATGATAAGGATCATTGGTCTGCAGTAGATTATGATCAATCAGGAGCAATTATTCTGAACTACCTGAGCTTTCCTTCTACTCTATTTTATAGCCAGTGTGAAAAACGTCCATGCAGAGAAGTCTCATATTATGATGTTGACACCACACCCTTTAGATATTTGTGATACTATTAAAACTAGAATTTTCTATGCCCTCTTTCAGTGTTGAAATCAAGAATACTAATGATTTTAATTCATTTGTTCACAAATCTCTAGGTTTCACTGAATTCTTTTATCACTATATTTATTAGGAAAAAAAATCAGAATTTATACCCTTATTATAATTTTTTTTTCCTTCCAATTTCTCTCATCTCCTAACCCCTGGGTTTCAAAGACATATAAAAACACTAGTAAGCTACTTTGCTTCCCATCCTGCTTTACACCTCTATGAATTGCATCTAGATTTCCATTTGCCTATCAAAAATCAAGCTAGCAAGCTTCCAGGAACATCATTACTTTTTCACAAAGTTTAAAAATTGTGCACTTTTTCAACTGCTCTATAAGAAATTACTCAATCAATATTCCACCAGTTAGATGTGCATGTTCAACAGCACGTACTATTAAAATATATTAGAAATATAAAACTTTGTTGTAGAGTTTTGCAGCCAGAGATTATCCTAAGTAATTATTATTATTTAGCGAAGAAAAAAAAGCCATCTGATTCTGTACAGATATATGCATCTAAAACTGAGCAGTCAGTATAAATGAGTAGAAATTGGCACCTAAGATCAGAAAAAAAAATTTTTTAAAAAATCTTGATTTTCCTTTTAGAAATTAGTAGTAAATCAGTGCAAAAATTAGGCTTCTGTCTAAAAAAATCTCAATTTTATAGTGGAAGTAAAAGAAGATTTTCAAATGCTCTGGCTTTCAAATGAAGCTACATAAACACTTATAGAAAATAAGATTCCTAAAAGATTTTAGTTAATGGACCCCGGCTGGATGACAGACATCCCCCAAAGCCTCTCTATCACTTCCCTCCGCAGCTGGACACGGAAGACAAATATAGCAAAGTGTTAGTGAATTTTAAATTAATAGCTTTAGGAACCAATATCTGGTCATTTTAGTCAATGTTATATTTTCACCTCCCAATCTCTTTATGTATACCTGATTAGGTATTCTCATAATTCCTTTGCATTCAAGATTAGAATGTTCTGTCTTCTTTCTTTTAGCTGACATACTGTATATTGCTGGATATCTTGGAAAATCAGCTCTGTGTGCGCTTGGATGCTCAAGAGCAGCTTTCAAATCAAATATCAGCTGATAACGCAGTTCAAAGAGAACAGCTAAGCTCATCGGCATACAAAAATTCATATCAGATAAACACATGTTGCATTTATGTTTCTGATAGTCACACATACATTGGTGACCCTATTTTTGCTTTAATTTAACAACTTATCTGTAATCAACGAAGTTCCTCTTTCAATTTAATAGTAAACAGACATTTATGACAGTTTAGTAATGAAAAATGCAAGCAGTTTCTGCGTTCCCACTGAGCTACAAATTTTGCTTCAATCGCTCAAGTATGCATTGAAAAAATACTCTGCTTGACCTTTTCACTAACTCATCCTGATGCCAACTGCATCAGTTCAAATGGTCTTGCATCTGGTTTTCAACTTGAAGAAATAAAGGTAAGATAAATTTTAACTGAATGTCTTCATTAAATTTTATAGTTCAAACTAGAAAAAAAAAAGGTTGAAATTTTTAATAGAAGGAATGACGGAAAAATAAACGATATGACCAAACTGAGAAAAGTGAAATACAACATCACACTGGAGAAGGAACTAATGGAAGTAGCTAAGTTGAACAATGATAGGAACAGTGAACTGTATAAAACTTTGTGATACAACAACCGTGGTTACTCACAGAAGAAAAAAGGGGTGCACAGAGAGAAAAAGAAAAAAAACAAATAAAGACAAGAAAAGAAAACGGAAAAAAGTGGAGATCAGAATGTACAAAAAAAAGAACACAGATTTCAAGATACAGACAAAAAGTGAAATAAGGTGGTTCTTGCCCTTCATTTTTATACTGTACTGTAAGCACTTTACTGCTATTTTAGTTTAGATGAGACCTACAATTAAGTACAAATTTGCCTCCTTCCTTTCCTTTTTTGATACACAGTTAATATGTGACTAGTGATTAAATCTTGACAAAAGCTCCCAATTTTCCATGTAAAGACCAAAGATGATTCAAAGTGATAAGAAAGAAATGCATCCTACTGAGAGACTATCAAAACTGTGGAAATTAGGTAACTGCATATTTTCTACAACTTTTTAATGTTCTGATAAACCTCAGGTAAGCTCAGCAACATGAAATTTTTTAATAAGACCATAGTGACACCGTAAAGAAGTTGACTACATCAGATCAGAGTTTACTTACAAAAGCTAGCTTTTCCCTAGTTTTAAGCCAATTAAAAGCCACTCAACTTCCATTTCATTGCAATGTGTTGTAATCTGTTATCTAGTGCCCCCCATGTGCTATATTATCAGCGACTCTCTACAGTGATTAGCTTCAAAAATTTAATTAAAATGTAATTAATGTTATGCTTTGATTATTTAGCAGATTTTTTAGTGAAAATAAGCTATTAGATGAAGCTTGTATTTAAACATTTTTTTTAATATTGGCATCTACTGAACATTCTATAAACTGTGAACTATGTTCTGGCAGTCACAAGCAGGATCCCCATGAATGAACACCATGTCTATGGGGAAGAAGAGATAAAACAGGCTGACTGAGGCAGTCATGTAGTTTCCAAAAATGACTGAAAGTCACACATTAGAAAATTATTATTTTATTATTTGTGCATACCCTGACCTGCAGTTCCCTGTGGTTATAGTTGTAATCTCACTGATTTATCTGTTTATTTTTATGCATAATAGGATCAGCATCACAGGAGGGCCTGGCTGCTAGTTGTCTTTTTCCACATGAAGTGAAGCTAGCCTCCATGTTCTCTCAAGACACCAGCAGGGATAATCACCTTCTGCTGACGTTGGTATGGAAGTGGCACAGCTAACATTGAGGACTTTGTGACATTCCAAAAAACTATGAGAATGGAAGCTAAACACTTTTAAAAAGCTCAGTTAGCTGTAAACATGGCACCAACTGTAGATATTTTCATTCATGTTTGTCCCACGTACCTTGAAGCACCTGAGAGTCTTGTTACTGCATCTCCCTTGTAGTTAGGGGGTGAAACGGGACAGTTCACTACATAGGATCTAAGTCACTTTTGTCATCTTGGATGTCTTTCTTGCTAAAGATTAGGCAAGATGAGTCCAGGCTAATGACCCTGAGGCATTTGGGCAAGCCAAAATATCACTTCTGTTAAAGGTGTGCTCAAGGCATTCCCTGACTGTAGCATCTAGACAGACTTTACTGTCCTGCTCTGAGCTGCATGTATCTCTTCCTGAGAACCTCTTGTGGATCATCAAATAAATGGCATTATCCATTTTTTATTAATTTCCTTCTAGCATCTGGATACACCTTGCTATTTCACTGCAGGAAGACACTCTCCCTTGAGAGTTGCCACACTGCTCTGTACCATCTATATGCTTACACTGGATTTTTTTACATGGAAATGCATTTGAATGTCCTTGAAGGAAAGCCAGAAAAATATACCAACTATGGGGAAAGTGAAGCTCTCAAATAGCTAAATATTCTATCCCAGTTTTACTGGGATAGTCTCAGAGATTATTTTTCTGGAGTGGCTGTAACAACTCCAGGCTTTACAGACAAACAAGCTGGACAAAAAATTTTCCCAGTGTTGTGGCTAAGTCTCAACTGTTTTTGTAGAACTGAAAGCAGTATCAAATGTGCACAGTTCCTTCAGGTACAGTTTAGAAGGCAAGGTCTGTCAAGTTGCCAATATTTTTAATAAATAGAGTTTTACTTCACTCAAAGCAGATCTAAGTGGCACCCTGTTAAAAAGGGACCTCAGGAGCAAGATTCTGGAAATCCAAAAGCAATGAAAAACACTTCATTCAGAGTGGGTTACCACTGCTGAAAAAGGGCAAA
Source organism: Rhagologus leucostigma (assembly GCA_013397725.1). Classification (NCBI taxonomy): domain Eukaryota; kingdom Metazoa; phylum Chordata; class Aves; order Passeriformes; genus Rhagologus; species Rhagologus leucostigma. Next base: position 3,157,380 of record VZTD01006068.1, on the reverse strand, counting down.
ACAGATCTGGCAGCTCTTCCTATACCTAATCTCTCAGCCACCCTGTCATCTATTCCTGTCACATTTCCCACTCACTTAACCAGTACCTTTATCCTTCTCAATCACTTTACCCATCTGTTACAACTTATAAGAACCAAGCCCCAATGAATACGTTTGTTCAACAAATAATCTTTTAGAAAATAATCTGAATATTGCATGAATTTTCTGCCTCACTCAATTGTATTCCCCCTAGTTAAAGCCCCTTAACAAAAGCAGATTGTACCAACCCTCTTTTTACCGTTTTCTGCCAAGATCTGGATTCAAGCTGACAGTGCATGAATGCAAACTGAATGAATTACTATTGCATGGCCAGACGGCCATGAATGGCAAATTGAGATCATTTGTATCTTCATCTGTAGCATTGTTTAATTCCCAAAATGTATAATTTAATGGTTTTTTTTCCTGAGGAAATTGCACTGTAAAAACCTTTGACTACAAAACCCACATTTCAGCCATCAGTCCAATTTAGGTCTCCAAATTTTAAAAGAATTATTACTTTGATTGGTTGACATTTTAACAGCTTACCTTTTCCAGGAACAAAACCCCTTATAAAGTTTGGGATTTTGAGAAGACACTAAAATCACAGACATCTTCAACAAATATACAGAAATGCGGTATTCAAGATAGTAAAAACAGAACTTGAAAACTTTTTCCTTGTGAATCCACAATATGTCATAGATTCTTTTCACTAATTGGGAGTATTAGAAATGTAGTATAATATTCCTTTAATCCTTGATCTACTTATTTTTGCTTTCATTATACACCCTCAATATTCCTTTTTATCATTTCAACCAGTTGGCAAGGTTTTTACTAGACTGATATAGATGCCCAAGTACACTAACATACTTAAAATTTGATTAAACATTCCAGATTTAGTAGACGACTGAATTTTTTTGACTATATGCTGCCTCTGATTAAAAATCAAGTTAGTTATGCAGTGAACTCATTTGAAATGCTTAGTTTGACCTTTAACCTTAATTTAACTATAATAATCAGCATTACTATAATAATCAGCAAGTTTAACTATAATGATCAGAGATTATTTTCATTTAAGGTTGACATTGATATTTTTACTGTCTCTGCACATGAAAAAGGATTTAGAAACTATTAGTCATGATATATAATACTCTCAGGAAAAATCATTGCAAATTTTAATACATATTTAAATGATGTTGGTCACAATCTACTTTTCCTTAGACTGACAAGGTTTCTCATCCTGGTAGTTGTCCGAGTTGATGAGGCATTTAAAAACAGGCATAATGGTAAGTCTAGCAGTCTGACTGAAGTCAATGATGCTTTTGGAATGCTTAAAATTAGCCACATGGTGAACTGTCTTAAACAGGATAGTAGTGATTATAGTTATTACATTGTCATTTACAGATATGAAATCACCTCTGACTGGAATTTTTAAATTGTCCAGACAAATAGCTAAAGAGCATGCTGTTAAAAAAAAATTTAAAAAGTAGTCGAGAGTGGATGTAGATGATCAAATTACTTTTTTCAAATTTTGAGATTGATTGCATAAGACAGAGAGATGTGTGGAAGACAGGTGACTCTGATTAAGTTAAAATGTTGAAATATAAGCATTCTAAAGATCTAAAATAAGTATTCCATTCCAAAAGGACCTTTAAGGTGTGCTTAAACAGTGAGAATTTTTATATTACACGAGTAAACTCTGTATCTATTAATACACAAATATATTTCAAAGCATGTACCTTACTATTTTAGTTGGATGTGCACATCTGATTCTGTGACTCTAAAAATAAACATATTATCAGGAAAAAGTGGTTTACCTTTTTGCCTTACATCAACCTGCCTTCTAGAATATTTATTAATTATTCTATTAAAATGTTTTCTCAACTTTTCAACTCCTGCTTTGAATCTACTAGATCCACTAAATCAACACAGAGGTATGCTCTACAACAGTAAACTCATTCCTCTCCCAAAATTACTCCGAATCTGGATATGAAAATTATTGTTTCTAGCAAAACTTTTTTCCTCTCCCATATAAGTTCTGAAGTCTTCCATTAGGAACAGGTTACATACAAGTTCATCTTCTACGATCTGCATCTCATCTAAGCAGAGTCTAAATTTACCCAGCTATGTCTATACTAGAAAGTAACTTGTTGCAGAAATGAATCAAAGCACTTGGTGCTTAGGTCCATATGCTTATACTATATGCATACACCATGGTTTCTTCTTCAGATTAAAATCAGTCTGGAGCACATCTCCATGGGCACTTTGCTCCCAGGAAGAGTAGAAGTACCTTCATGTGTGCCCAGACTGGAGCATCATGTTTAGACCCATCAGGAAAGAACCAAGGTTTTGCTCACCAAACTGCCCTGCAAACTGAGTCAGGGTACGGAGTGCAGGGATGAGTGGGAGACTTGCTTCAGAACCTCACTACTGCCCTGTGCCAATACCTTCATGTGGATACACTGTATGGTCGAATGAAATTCCTTTACAGTGGGATGAATTACATTCTAATTATGCCTATTCATCTCTGTAGAATATGGAGGAAGGAAAAAATACCACTTTTAAACCAAAAAAATAGTCCATTTTTAAAGTGGTTAAAGTCAGGTAAGAGGGTACATACATTATAACCCTTACTGTATTTCAGAGAAACTTCATGTTCCATACTTCTGAATGTTCCTAAACCTGATCATGTCATTTAAAAGAGTCCTATTGACTCTAGATAGCCCAATATCAACAGCCCAACAGAAACTGTATTCAGCTCAGTTTACCCACCACCAGCGTTTACTCACTATACAGTGTTTATTAACACATAGCATTATAGTGTACTGCAGTTTTAAATGGTGGGTTGTCCAATGGACATTTACTTTATCTCCTGCAATAATAGATTTATCTTTAATAGCAAATAATGCTGCTCTCTGTAATGTTACGCTTGAATCCTGATCAGATGCTTTAACCATGTTAGATGGTTAACAAGCTTGATGTTTCTACCAAATTTTACCAGCTGGAATACTTCAAGTATACCTCAATTCATAAAATTAAACTGTTGCATAACTTTTAAGTCTATTGAGGACTAGTTTCTTAATAATATTTAACTTTGCTTCAGATTCTATTGTGTCATTTGAGAGTTTTTCTCTTTGACTGCCTCTAGTGTAATTAAACCGTCCTGATACTTTGGTAAATCTTCTAGAGTTGAATCAATGCATGCTATCATCTCCTCTACTGGAATAGATTTGGGCAGTAATGAGATTTTTAAACCTCAATTTAAGCAGTTAAACTCCTTTTCACTTATTTTTAATGGCTAATATATAACTATTTTTACAAGTCTAGAATGATTAATTGTAGCCTGCATGTATAAATCAGTTTTAAATGAGCTACCTCGCCTAGATGGAAAATAAGCTGGACATTAATAAATTTTTTCAATGCCTGTAAAGATTTTTCAGGCTGTACTGAACTTTGTGCTGCTGCTGCCAGAACATTCTGTTTGCTCACGCAAGTAATTCCAAAGAGAGTTTGGGTGCATCTCCACTATACTGCAGCTGCAGATCCCACTATGAACTCCCATCTTCTCTTGGGGTTTGGCATATATTATGCATGGGACAATTCAATGTCTTTGAGCACAAGTGTGAACCTCTTCCACAGCAGTTTTACTGGATTTTCAGTAAGATTATTACACTTTGAAAATATGACTGTGGTTTTTTGACAGTTCTAATTCTAAGGAAATCACCATTTTGTGTAGATGTTGGCAGTTACATAGCGCCTGTTATAATCATCATTGGTTTAATTATCATTTGGAAACTAAATGCAGTTGTCATAATCACTGGTTAAACTGATTATTTATTACAGGAGAAGAAAGTCATGGTCTGTCATTTCCATTAGATATGTTTTTCAAAGATGAGATAAGGATAAAAATATATGAATAGACAGCACTACAGAGGTGGTCTTGGAAAGATCTAAGTATTTCCTAACAATCTTTATATAATCAACTTGTAAAAAATAACATTTTGCTGTCTGCTGTTAAGGCATATCGCTGTGTGGGGTGTCGGTGGAAAGGCTGCTGCATTATTCCCGAAGCGTTCCCTAGCCAGGAACAATCCGGCGGTGCTACTTGGCACACTCGCAGGCCAGCTCTCTCATCCGCGCAGTGGAAACACGCAGCACACGCTCACACTGAGCTGGCTAGCTCAGGCGTCACTAGAGGCAAAGAGTCAGGAGGCGGCTCTTCGTATAGAGTTCCCAGGGGTTTATTGCTAAACCACAACAAAGGAGTCCATCGACGACAGAAAGTGACCCAGTGTCCAGGACACGCTTATAAAGGAGTACAGAAGGGAGGCGGGGTAACACAACAACCACCAATGGGGAGAAGGAAGGGGCGTATGGCCACTGGCCAACCAGACAGACTGAATCTACATAGAAGAACAAAGCCTGGTGGGAGAAGCTTTTCTCACCCTAACTGCGGGTGATCTTAGACTTTGGAGTGTGCCCACCAGCTGCCTTGTCTGGTACCTGAGCTGTTTGGTGCCTTGACCATCACAACTGCTGGCTCAGCTGCTGCAACATCAGCCTTTTAAAAAATTTTTATGAGTGGTTTTAGGCTTAAGAGAGATTTTGTTTTCATAGTTGCCTGACTTTTTGGCTTCTATTTCTTTAATATTTTTTTAGGACAAGTCAAATTAGTGAGTTTGAAAAGTAAAATATTTAAATGCACTTGAAACTCATGAGTTTTCCAACATTTAGAGTTTTATGTCAGTTCCAGTATAAAAAGAAATTAAAATCATTCTCTGTGAAGATCTACTTCTCAATTCTTTCAAGATCTATAGTCTACAATATTATCTAGAATCTTCAGAGGTATCTTTAGTTTGAGTATTATATATTAATTCAGACAGGATGAAAAGATGTCTACAAGACATAATAAAAGCTATAAAACTATTACTGTCAGGAAGACTCCAAGAAGAGTCCATTTACTGCAGTTTTTTTAAACTGTTTATGATCAGGATATCTAAGGCAGGGACAACTCGTGTAATATCGAGAGGCTGCTCAGAAAGGAAAGCATACACACTGATGCCTGCACTTGCAATCTCAGTACTGAAACCTGAAAATTAAAAAAAAAAAACACCAAAAAAAAACCCCACAGAACAAAAAGCAAGACAACATGAAGCAGACAAAATTTCCTAAAGGTTTCCTAAAACCAAAATATTTTGCTTTCCCACCAGCAGAATCTTGCAGTATCAACAAATGGACGTAGAGCAGAAGACATAACACACATTTCCAAATGAACAACACTTTATGTCAGGAAATGAGAAAAGCATTCCCCAGTCTTGCTGTATGTGTTTACTGGCACTGTGATATGTTTTTTCCACAGAAATGTTATTCCACATGTTGGATACCAAGTACTGAGAGGGGCATTATTCAAAATTTATATTTTTTGGCACCAAACAAAACTTTTTGACTCAAAGTAACCACATTTTTGGGTACAAAAATGTGAATAGATGATACTATTCCACTAGTATATTTTAAAGAAAAACAGCTGAAAGGTTAGGTTCCTCACTTTGAATTGCTGGGTCCAGGACAACAAAAAATTACTTCCACACTGTGTTGTTATCCCACTGGTGCATAGAATGTTTAGAGTTTCAAATGGCGTCACTCTATGTTCACATGTACTGTAAATCAGACCTGGTATAAACTTATTTCGGATAGTGATTGTATTGACATATATACAAGATAATAGTAGGTTTCTCACATGACATTGTATTAGGCAAGTAGTGTTGGGTTCTAACTCTAATCAGATCATTAATTTATATGTAAGCTTCCTAAATACAATTACTTTAGTGTCGCACGCCATTGCCCATTACCTTTACTGGTCTCATTTGACATGAGAATTTGATTGTCAGTTTTCACAGTCTCTGAATCACAAACCATTTGATTCTAATCTGTTTTCCCCAACATTTTAAGCTATAAGAAAAAACATTATTTTCTTTTGCAAATCTCCACTGCAATTTGTCTGTCTGCCACTCCAACTCTGTCAGCTGTGGCTTGGCCTGAGGAGCAAACTACATTCTCTATCTCCACTGAAAATGTCAGCCCAGTGTTGAATATATTAATCGAATCAAGTATAAACAATCCCCAATAACTCTGTACTTAAAGTCATCCCTTAAAATTGGTATTTCTGTTGATTAATTGCCATTTGTTTGTTTCAGATGCTGTCCATTCCAAGGAATAGGGCTTCTATTTAGGAACCATAGCCATAGGGCGTCATAGTGTATGCCATATTTTTTTTTGATTACAAAACGTGGAACATCAAAAGAAATTATTTTCAACATTATCAATATTTCAGAATAAGTAGGATGACATAATCAATGGTGAATTAGAAACATAAGCCAAATTGGGACATTTCTGTTTCTTTGACTAAAAAATGTTGTCCTACATAGCTTTGCAGCTTGACTGGATATATATATATAAAAAATACAAATTTTGATACAGTTCCCCTCAAGATTCTAAAATCAAATAGACTGCAAAACTATCATTTATTGCACAGAATGAAGGAGCACTGCTAGTGAAGGGCAACACAAAAAAACAGTTGTTTGAACTATGAATCACAACCCCTGTTAGCATGTTGACACTGCATTATTTTATTACCTTCTTTTTGTAAATATACATAATTCACAGGGTCAGTAGTAGGTGACAGATGGATTAAACATGCTGATGAAAGAGCAAATGGAGGAAGATATTTTGTGTCCATGTGATTCTTGAAAAGGATTTCAGTTCCTTTTTCCTCTTTATGAGAAGGTCCAGTTTTCAGCGGTCTTTTACAAGAATTTAATCAGAAATGTATGTCTCTATAGGTGCAAACATTCAAAAGCACAATCAGAAAGCACATGGATAAATGTGGACTGAGTACATATGCTCACTAAGCTCCATAAATATGCTATTTTTTTTAGAGGGAAAGAATTTCAAAACAACATTGTGGAGCATTTTATCATGAGGGAGATTTTTCAAAAGTAGCTTGGAAGGCACAATTTTAATTTATTAGAAAGCAGATAAGGGCAGGAGGGCAGACTAAAAGGTCAGAGAACAAGCAGGCAATCAAAGACTGTAGAGCTCATTCTATTCTGTCTTCAGATGAACCAAGTACAAGCAAAAAAAGAATATATACTTTGCTTTAAAAACAGCATTTACTGCCTTAAACTCAGCACTTACTCTGAGTGTTAGACCTCCTCCCTCAGGATACAGTGCCTGGTCTGGTATTTCTCAGTATATTTGTCAGCTATCTGAAAGATACAGTACAGACCATGCACTAATGCACTGTTTTGTTGCTGAAAGGCTGGGGATAGCAGTAAATTTCTCGAAAATTGCATGATTTAAGAAAGGGGAAAGTCAATCACTTGTGACAAATAAAGGTGAATGGAGAATGATTTTTGTGAGAAGCAGGGAATATTTTCCTACCACATGTAGTAGTGAAGTCAAAGATCAGACCAGAATAATGAAATTGGGTGCTGGAAGAAAGCATTCTCTTATTACTACTGATTACTTCTTATTACTGCTGATATTGCATTCCGCATTTGGTTTTGATTGTTTTCTTGCTCTTTTGTTTTTTTTCTTATAGAGAAATCAATAGGAATGAGGATATGAAGCATATAGTTGGAGAAATTTAGTGGTTGTTCCACCTGGAAACTCAAGGAACTCCAGCAGTGGCTCAGTTGTGGCTTGAGTTTCAGCAGTAGGTTGCTCAAAAGGTGTGTAGAATTTAGCCTGACAATGCCTTTAATGACTTCAGTAATTTGAGTTTGTCTACAATATCTTCTATTCACATTTTAAGTGGAAGCCACTAAGAGTTAAAAATTCCACCACTTCCTTTTCTTCTAGAGTTCATGATCTACACAGTTAAAAAATATCAGTCTCATTCTACGGGTTGTTTTTTCTTCCACAGGTAGTGCTTACATTATTTACTATTATTATTATTATTTACTATTATTATTATTATTAATGCCATCATTATGATCAAGTACATCAAGGTCCTGTAGGGGTACTTTTTAAACTTTTTTTCTGTTAAAGTGAAAAAACTTTAAGTAGCTGGGTTTTTTTTCATGCAAATGTACTTCTGCATGATAAATCAATCAAATCAAATCAAATCTTTATCTACTCCTTGAAAAGCTAAGTGGAGTGCAATTTTAATTTCACACTAAAAGCAGATTTTCTAGACTTCATATTTTAAAATTCTATTTGCACTCTTAATTTTGTATTTATCCTACAAAAGATGAGATAAACCAAAAACTATCCAGTACAAAAAGGAATGACAGTTTGACTACTACTGACCTCTCTATATAGCCACGTATTAGGCTCTGCTCTGGATAAAGTTCTTACTTATAGTTCACATTGTGTTTTCTTTTATTAAGGCTTTTAATATCTTCTCAGATAAGAAGCGCTGATCCCTCAGTCTCTTGTCACAAAACAAGAATCCCAGCCCAAGCTGTCATGGTGGCCGTCTGCTGAACTGACTCTAGTGCATCAATGTCTTTTTTATACCAGGAGGCCCAAAAAGAGGATGAAGAGTTCCATCATTCTCCAGGATACAGTCTCTCATTCTGCAGTTATGACTGCAAAGTTCTTTCTAAATTTATGGTCTTGCATTTGATTATAATAACACACATTTTGTTTAAATACAAACAATCCAGAGTACCCTGTGCTACTTACCTATCTTTATATCATCTAAAGAATAAATCGGGTTTTATTATCCCCTAGTTATTGCTGATAACATTCAAGCTTAAAAAAAGATGGCCATAAATGGCTGCTTCATAACAGCCCTTTAAACAATAGTACTTGTTTAAGTTGGGGGATTTATTTTTTTTAAATCAACTATTTATCCAATACAGAACTTTTTTGGAAACTGTTTTACTGTTGTTACACAAAATTATTTGGCAAGCAACATATTATAAACTCCTAATCCCTCTAATGAAATTTATTCCACCCATGACATTTCTAGTACTGCTCATATTTAATTCCTCCTTAAGAAACACTGCATATAGATTTTACCTTTTTTTCAGTAAAACCATAGGGTCTACTAGTAATCTTATCTATGAGCCTGAATTTGTATTTGCTAGCATATTAAAAAACATGCTGACCTTGAAAATTTGGTTCTTTAATCTTGACCATAATAGTAAAGGTAATAAAATATCTCTGGTTCTAAGTTGAAGGTATTTATCTCAAGGTTTGCACCATGGAAAGAGATTTACATTAATTGTTTTGATTTTTTTGTATGCCCCCTAAAAATATTTCCCTGGCAATAAAAATTGACTTTTTGAGTGACCATATCATACTTGAGTTCCTGGAATGTAAAGTATTTAATTTACAAGTACCTCAAATACCTTTTATTTTGTTGTTAACACAAAACATATGACTAGCATTAAAAACACGTCTGCTTTACAGTTATCTATATTTTTTGTCAGATGTGTCTCCTGAAACTGTTTTGGTATTATTTGTGAATGTGTGTGTACATGATAATATCATTTGCAAAAGCATTCCCAAGGCATGATCACACAACAAGTTCACTATTTACTTTAGAGTTGTGGTCTAAGACAGGAGGTCATTATTGTGCTTCTACACAATTCCTATATCTCAAAAATGTTGGGATGTGCCAAATTAAATTCCATGTAGTTCTCACTTGAAGTTTGGGTCCAGTAAGTAATGGAGTCAACTACTATTTGGAAAATAACTGGATTACTTCGTTTATAGGCTCTTATGTGTTACATTTGGTCAGAATATCCTGGATTAGACACAGTGATTCTGGGAACTGGACGCAGCACTCAAGATATGGCCTCACCAGTACAGAGTTACAATCTCTGCCCCAGTCCTGCTGGCCTCACTATTGCTGATGCAAGCCCAGATGCTGTTGGCCTTCTTGGCCACCTGGGCACACACTGGCTCATGTTCAGCTGTTGTCAACCAGCCCCTCCAGGTCCTTTTCCACTGGGCTGCTTTCCAGCCATTTTGCCTCCAGCCTGTAGCACTGCCTGGGGCTGTTGTGACCCAAGAGCAGGACCCTGTACTTGGCCTTGATTAGCCTCACACAGTTGGCCTCAGCCCATCAATCCACCCATTTCAGGGCCCTTTGCAGAGCCTATGCTCCCACAGATCAACACTCCCACCCATCTTAGTGTCATCTGAGAATTTACTGAGGGTGCACTCAATCCTCTCACCCAAATCACTGATAATGATGTTAAACAGGATTGGCTATGGGAAACAGTATTGAAGGCTTTACTGAAGTCCGGGTAGAGGACGTCCACAGCCTTTTACACATCTACTAGGTGGGTCACCAGGTTGATCAAGCAGGATCTGCCTTCCCCAAACCTACACTGGCTGGGCCTGATCTCCTGGTTGTCCTGTATGTGCCATGTGATCACACATGTGATCTGTTCCATAATAGGGAAGAATTCAGGGGACGACAGCCTACCAAAACAAGAGGGAATCTCTAACAGCGAGTATACTCTGAAGTTCTAAAGAAACTTATATGGATAATTAAAAGTGGCATTCCACATGTAATTCCATAAATTTTAAGGATTCAGTGTCCAAATGCCAGTGTGTTATATACAGCCGTGTGCACGTCAGGTTTTTTTCTGTAAAGTTGGAAACAGGGACCCTTAGCAACTATGAAATATTACCAGCACTATTACTCTTACCAAGCACATGTATAACCTGTAACAGATGTTTGCATGTATTGATTGTCTGTCATCACTAGCTGTTGACAAGCACAGGATTAGAAAGGGCTTCACATACTTGAAAAAATGGGTCCGCATTATCAAAGCCACCAAAGGTGGAAATCATTCTTCAAAGATTATGGTCCTAATCAATCCATTTTGAATGTGTTAGGTTTACATTTAACATTCTGTCCATGAGTATATTCAAATGCAATAAATAACACCTCCGAGCCACCCAAGTAACACATTGAAATTTTAAGCACACTTTCACATACTTTGAAAAAACATTTTGTTTCAGCAAAAGCTACACAATAGCACAGTGTTCAGCCAATGGAACCAGATGCAGAAGAGCTCAAAATTACAAAATTTTCCCCATTTTTTTTTCCCCTTCTCTTACAAAACAGTTTAACAATGTGTGTTACTGCTTCACTGCCAGTCTTTGGCATGTAGAACCTTTTTAAATAACAGTGCTAACGTATGTTCAGTAGTTCTGAACTGGTTTCCATTGTTAGAGAACACATTTCAATGCTTATCACCCATGATAGACCATCATGCTTGGAATTCATTGAGGACAATACTAATTCAGTTGTCCGCTTTTCAAACACGTGCACAATTACATACGAAGATCCAATAAAGGCTTGGACCTTTAGATTTTCCAAGTGGAAAATCATCTAAAGCATCCTAATGTACTAGGAAATGTACAAATATGCATTCATACAGAAATGAAGACTTTCACAGGAAGAACAGCCACAAATAAAGAGAAAAGAATTGTTCATTTACATGTTATACCTAAATTTTTAAACTTCTCATCTGGGAGGTTGTAGTGGGTTTGTTCACATTTTTTACCTTCTGTGAGATAAGAATTAGGACGAATACAAAGCAGGCTCTAAACTTAAAGAATATAAAGGAGTTTATTAACAGAACTAAGAGAAAAAAAAATATTAAGGGTCAGAATAAACCTTCAGAACACTTCTCCTACCCTCATCCTCCCCCCTCCTCCCACTTACAACATAAAGACACAAACTTAGGATTATTTCAGTCAGTTTACCACCTCTGTAATAGTCTTTCATCAGTTCACTTAGGGAGAGGAGTCTCTTTTGCCCATGCTATGGGGCTTTTCCACGGTCACAGCTCAACAGCCACCCAGGGTGGTTTTCTGTTGGGATGAGTGAGTTCCTTCCCTCGATTTACAGCTTTCCCCACAACCGCTTTCGAGGGTTCAATCTTAGCTAGTGGGGNAAAAGAGTTCTCTGATGTATCATAGTTCATCAACATAGCTTTACAAAAGATTTTCAGCTTTCAGGTTTCAAAAGCATCTCCTCTATCCCCTCTCTCTCTCTGGGTTTCAGTTCTCTCTTCTTCACTGACTTTGGTGTCACTATCATGGTGTTTATTCATGTGTCTTTGCCTTTCTCTTTCCTCTGACCTGGGAGAGGATTGATGTTGCAGGATTCATTTCTTCTGAGGAACTTACAGCACTGAAGGGGTTGCTCTTACCCGGGGTCTGGGCATTGCAGCTGGTTGGTCACATGATCTCTGCTGGGCAGTGGCCGGAGTTGGTCTCTGGTGTAAAGTTTCAGTTCGTTTTGCCGCCCTGGGGAGAAGTTCATGCTGCCCCCCATGGAGCCATGGGCCATGGCCCGGCTCCCCCCCGGAGCCGAGATGGAGCAGAGACGTGGCCCTGGCCCCGCCGGGCCTCCGTGGTCAGGCTCATCCAGGCCTGGCCAGGCCCAACCTGGCCCCCGCCGGGCTGAGTGGGCAGATCTGTGTCCTGTCCCAGGACTGGAAGCAAGAGAGTGTTCCCGCTCCACGGGGTTTGTATGTGTAAATTTCGGAAAACGCCATTGGTCTAAATGACTGTCCATCAAGTTCAGGTTCAAACCACCAGAGAGGTGAGCTAGTCTCTTTTTCACTGTTGATGAGTGAATCAAGAAAATCGTTTGATCCGCTTTAAGTACCACAGAGAACCAATGCTATCAAGTCTGTAAGAAAACAACCTGTAAATTGTTATAAGTTTTGAAACAGGCTGAATATTCTGGTCAGCTCTGGGGAGCGGAAGGAGGACTCTATTTAAAAAAAAAAAAAAAAGAATTATCATAAATGTATGCCTTCCCTTTCAGTGAACCTGGCTTATTTTTGAAGGCTTGTCACTTCTCATTTCCACAATTGCTTTCTTAAAAAAAAATGCAATTATAACTGGATTTAGCTTTTGATGTTTTGGTGTAGTAATGTGGGCTATTGGTTTTGGCTTGTCTTTCCACCTTTTCCTGAATCGACACTGTAGCTCCAGTCACCAAAATCATAACTATATTAGGAGCCATGATTCACCATTATAATTTTAAATATTCCTCCCCTGCTATAACTCCCCCCAAACCATTTCTTACTTACTGAAATAATGTGTGTCAGCCTCCTACATGCTGAAGTGATTTCATATGACCCATGTGCATTGAATAGCATTCAGGGTATATGACAGAAAACAGACTTCCTTGCATTTTAGATGTCTGTCCTACACCAAGGAAACAAACAAAATAGAAGCCTCTAAAGTTAGATACTTCTGTACAATAAGGGTTATGTATCCCTTACTTGTTTTTAAAAAAATAATTACTGTATGGCAACCAAATCACTCAGTAATAAAAACACTGCTTTAATTAATTAGCTTTCAAAGAATTTGGTCAGGAACTCAGTCCACCAAACACCTAAAAAACTTCATTTTCACTTCCCTCAACATTTGGGTTATTTACCCTGCTCTTTCCCTGAATACCATCTATGTCCCTCGTGTTATGTGAGAAAGTCACCAGATGTGAGCTGTTCTGGAGCAGGTAAGTAATGCAAATCCCACTGAGCTAGAAAGGCTCTCCAGTAGCTACATTTTCCTTTTCATAGGAAGAAGGGACAACTCACAGGATTTTGTCTGACTGCAATATTGCAGAGCAGTCAGCAGAAATACCATATCCTTCATATTTCAGCATCAGATACAATCTGTCCAGATTAGTGTAATGCCCTGGCCCACTCAGCTGGTTTAGAGGAAGGTATTTTGATATACTCTGGGTGCTGCATGGGAGAAACAACAAAATTCTCAGAAGCTTCAATAACAAACTTTTACTTGCGAACTTTAGAATATTAAGGTAGAATAAGGTACTTAGCAAATATTAAAATACTATCCAGACAAAGTAAGGCACTTCACAAAATTTAACTCAAAACAAGGCTTGCACTTATGAAAGGGGTGTGGAGCAGTGCCCATCCCATGTATGCAGAGCTTGCCCCATTCCCTCCCCCACTTTCCCGCTAGCTGCTTTGAGCCAGTCGACCATTCATCTGGTCTTCTACAACTGATTTTCACCTAATTTTAGTGCAGCAACTGATGTCCAGTTTTTACAAAGGCACAAAAAAATATTGATGTATTCGATACAAAGATTTTCTACCACAGAGAAGATAATTGCTACAGTAATTGTGTGAAATCAGAAAGGTAAATAATTATTATAAGATTTTTCTGCTGCTATTTTTAACTGTGTATTTATAACTTCATCCACCCTACCACTAAGTTGCCTACAGCAAGGGTACAACCAGAAAAAGATAGGACTTTACACTAATTGAAATAAGATAATGGTTTTAATATTGGCAGTATTTGAGGCAAAAAAAAATGCCAACAATGTAAATGGTAAGAAACAGAGATGGTAGATAACTTTGCCCTCCAAACATGCTATTGCTACTTACGTCTTGAAAATGCTAGCCCCAGAAACCCAAAGGAATTATCAAAAATAATATAGATGGGTTTATCTTCCTACAAACATGCTATTATTCCTGTAATAGGTTAGAAATTATTTTACATGAGTGATTCACTTGAAATTACCAAAATGCCCACAACAATCTCTTCTTATAAAATTTGAAACAAAGGAACTATAACAGAAAGGAAAGCAGTTAATCAATTTTAAAAAGAAAATGGGGAATGAGGAGAACAATAGATGTTTACTATACCTGCTGACAAAATGGGGATTATCCTGAAGAAGGAAAACCTTAGTGCCCAAGGCTTACAAGACACTAATGAAGGTCAAGCATTTAATATTCTGTTCATGACTTACAATAAAATGAATGATCAAGAAAATTCCAATTTGTAAGAGTCAGAGCACTTTGTGTCATTCTTAAAGCTGAAGAGTTTTATATATGAATCTATAGCTCCCTAATTTTGCAGTCCTTCACAGTATAAGCCTTCAGCAGAGACAATCTTTTATAGAGATTTAACTACAGTATCATTGACTCACTGCATTGTAAAATGAGTAAAAACAATTTTCTATATAAATGCTGTGGATATAACACCTTAGTATTACAAATAATAACAATACTGTGTGAGAAGAGAATGTGTAAAGATGTATAGGATGATGAATGCTGATAATACATGTGGAGATACCATGGGGAAACTTCTAGATTAAAAAAAATACCTTGATGCCTTTGTTTCCTCATAAAATACTGTTTATATAATTAGCATGTTGAATTATTCACTAAACTGTGATATTACTTGGTCACAGTAGCAGCAGGTTGCTCATAAATTGTAACTTGCACATCTCCTGAATTCCAAAGACAATAGCTGAGGAGACTGTGACAGCTACTTAATTTTGTTGTCCATTCTCAATTACATTGCTCATAACTGAAAGAGAGGGTTGCTGGTTTGAATCAATTACTTCTACTTTCTAGGTTTCCAAAGGAAAAAAACGGCTCTAGCTAATTCAGGAGAATAATTGTTTTGAGCAGCAAATTTAAGATATTCTTTTATAATTGTCAAATTAAAAGCAAATGTCAGTCATGTCTGTGATTTCCTATAAAATAATGCATGGCAACCAGTTTTGAGCAGAGAAATCTTATCATTATGGTTCATCTTTAACTCATTTTAAAGATAGCTAAATTGTGGAAATTTTAATGAGTCTTTTCCACTTTCATTCAGACAAACTCTCGCTGGCTTCACTGGCCATCTTCTGTATTTTCCTTATTTCTCATTTTGTGAAACTGATATAATGAGGAATTTGTCTGGGTTAGAAATAAATGCTCTTGATCAGGATTAAATGTATTTTACAGCCAAGAGTAAATTGAAAATTAATCACTTCTAGTTTTGCCTTTACAAAATTTATCAACTCTAATATATACCTAATGGATTATTATTATTTTTATTTATTTCTCAGTGTTATGCCATTATTTGTTCTATTCAAACAAATTTAGTCTTTGTTTTCAACTTCTTACATTGCCTTAACAGTTACAGCTCTATAAAACCAAAACAAACTGGACTTTGTTAATAACAAGATTTATGAGATTTTCAGAAATGGAATCGTGTGTCTCTCTTAATAAAAGCTGAAACTGCACATAAACATCAACAGAAACATCTGTTTTACTCAGAGCATAACATTTTAGATGGCTTGGGTCGTCCAAAGTCTGAATACTAAAATACATAATAAGAATATTGCTGGAGTAGTGTACTGTTATAGAAATGAACTGTTCTGTTTCTTTTTTTTTTTCATTCAAGTGTTAATGGAAAAAGAGTAAAAGGATTGAGCTAGTGCATTCTACTATAAGACTTTGATGTGTACATTTGCAGCCAAATCAGCTTATCTTTTAGCAGTGTATTTCAACATTGATGCCTTGAAGTAGCTACCTGAAAATAGAGGCTACACAAGATTAAGAGAATAAAAGCAGGTATTTATTTGAAGGGCCTTCAAAGTTACACCTTGGGCAGTCAAGAGGCTGCACCCAAGATGGACCCCGGGTCACGGGTTTTTCACACTTTTATGTTTGGTCCATTTGCATATCACGGGTAATTCTCCAGTTACAATCTCAGGCAATGAAGTAATTACCCCAAATTTACCCCCCCGCCCCATTCAAAGGCTTTAGTTTACGTATTTTGGGGCCTGGGACAACAAGATGTCCTTGGAGTGCAAACCTAGGGAGGGTTTATTATGTCTAACCAGCATGAGAGAACAGTAGCTAACAGGCTATATGAAGTTTCAGTGTTATATACTAAGCAGTATGAGATCTGAAAAATATAAAAGCTAAAACCTAAAGGCATCAACCTTAAGTGACAATTACAGAGATTGTAGAGAGTTGCACTTACAATTCTGAGTTCAAAATAGTGGGCATTATACAGATAAGTACAGTTCACTTATTATAAGTATCTAGCTTGATTAACAGATTTAAAGGCTAGATACGAAAGAATAAAAATCCCACTGGGGAAGGCATTAATATGGACTGCTATTGGGCATGCTTTATGAATCAATCTTAGATTTAATATTTGAATAAATTGGAAGGTTTTTTACTTTCTACTAACCTATTAATCTATATTCTTAATTTATGAGGACTATATCACAGTCTAACATCTCTTCCACAGTTAGGTTACGTAACAGCTAATGAAAACCTCTTAATAAAAGTCTTTTAGGCTAAACGGATAGACACGATGAAAGTAAGAAGAGAATAAGATGTTATTCACAATTCTCACACTGTTAAAATTTTCCTGAAATGTTGCTTACACTACATATTTTTAGATTAATGGCCACTTAGTAGAGGTATAATTCATACACAAAGCCATTTCATCAGCTAATATAATTTCATGGGACACATCAGTGAAGTATTGAGGACTTTGAAAATATTATAGTTTAGTTGCCTGTACTTAAGGTACACACTTCTGCATGAATGACCCAAATTTTCAATTTTTTTTGGTTAAAAAACTGACCATCTACTTAAACGTAACAGAGTCTTTCTCTGGCTTTTGGAAATAAAGAGAATTCCTGTGTTTTATTCCAGCATCATTATGGTTAAAATGAAAAGAAATTTAAATGTGTGCCAGGATCGATACATGAATAGATGTCCAAGCAACATTAATCCTGTCTAATAATGATGATGTGATGGAAGAAAACACTCCACACGTTTTCAAATTACTTTGCTTTTATCTGATATCTAGACTGTTACATTTTTAATCAGTCATATTATTGCCACTATTATTATCAGTTATATTATTTGTATACAGAATCAACACTTTCATACCTATTTCAGCTATTTAATGTATTTATTCTGCTCCACCATTGAATATTTTGTAGGAAAAAAAACCCCTGTTTATTTAAGGAGTCTAACCATGTAATGTGTTTTATTGCAAATGGTTCATTCATAAATCTCCTGGTGAATTTTTTGTTTGTGAGTATTTTATTTTTTTAATATAACAGAACTAAGCTTTCTTATGTCCAGCACTGTATCAGACATTTAGGAAGATGCTGTTCCTGACCCAAAGAGATAATATTTTAACAGGATTTACCGGTGGTATTTGTTTGTGAAGTAAGAATATAAAAGCACAAGTTCACTTTCGTCTCTGATTATTTTTCACCTTTTTCTGAAGTATTGTATCTAGAAGATGAGCATAATGACTATTACTAGAACATCAGCAGCTAATCAGGTCTAATTAATATATTTGGTTATATTCCAGTATTGTGTAACCCTCCTTTCGATATAATTTTTAAGACTTAGATGTAGTATTTCTGTTTTCTTTCAAGCTGTAGCAGATTTTTCTAGTAGGCCACAATTGTGTCCTCTGTGGCTGCACATTTTTTAAAATAAGTTAATTAAGCTCCTCATTATTGTTAGAGAGCGTCGTTGTTTCTGTAGGGGCAGATATTCAGGAGGTGCTGTTGTCTTGCTACTGGGCTGGTTCTTGCTCCTGTTATCTGAAGCACCTGCTGGTTCACATTTAGAAATGTATTCTTATTTGGCTGTTAGATTTGGCAAGATTCCTGCTCACAAGGTTGTATGTTGGTGTGAAGAGGGAGTAAATATCATGGCTGAAAATAGATTCTGAGGATTAACTTTCAAGCAAATGAAACTGATACCCCAAATTCTCAGATGATGACAGTGTGGAAATGGAGTCTAGCTTTCAGTGTCAAAAATGCTATGTGAACGATATAGGAAGATAGAATAAATGACCATTTAATTTATCATTTAAATAAAAATTGAAAGGTTTTTTGAATGTAAAAATTATGAGGGTATAAATTATGCCATGATTTCTTCTTCCCTCAGTGATGCACACAAGAACTCTTTTCAGTCACAGAGCAATGATTCACCACTCAAACAGCCAGAGATGGCTGACAGCTGGAGATGGCTGACAGAAACTGTAACTTTTTTTCTGTCTATGTGATCTGGTAAAGAAAAACAACAATCTTTTATTTGTTTGCTTCAGATAAGCTGTTCATCTCTTGGTCATGACCATTTGTTTCAAACACTGCACTGCCAGAGGAAAAGCAAGAGCTGAAGAAGAGAACAACAACCCATACATCATAATATCTTTCCTAAAGAGATTCTGAAACAACAAAGATGAAGGAGATAAACCCAGGTCTAATTGTGGCATTCATGAAAAGCTTAAAGTACTAAAGTATCTCACTTATTTCAATTAGTCTGGTTTGCTGTGTATCTACCTCTTTAAGACGCTGCAGAAGGTCTTTAGCCACACAATATTTCCGAATGGCAATGGGGATTTTTATCCGTAGTTCCATTCTTCCATTATCTTAGGAGTTACAGTAGACGAGACAGAGAATCAGAGAAAAGCAAACATTTGCTAATAAGGCATCAGAAGATGTAACAGCCACACATTTTCAGTTTTCCTGATCACTTATCAGGTTAAGTTTTGTTTTGCTTTAATGGGCTCAGAAGAACCAGAAATGAAGCTTCATTTGAATATTATTCTCTCTGACTTTACTGATTATTTGGAGTCTCAAAAAAGCAATGTATTTTTGTCTCGTCTTTTAGCAGCTATATCATAGGTGAATAATTTGTTGGCCTGCTGGTGCAACTCCGTCATGAACAATTTAAAGTGTAATGTTGTCTTTCTACTAATGCACTCAGCATCTCTGTAATGGTATTCTGCTATCCTCCTGTAACTTTAGATATGGAAAAAAGAATTAATTTTAATTCTGTTAGAAAGTAAATTTCCTATAATTATTGTGTATTTAAATATTCACCATGATAACATTGATCACAGGGTTATTTTTTATTTTACACAAGATATATCTGTTTTCAGATATTACAGAATTAAACAAAATTACATAATTACATAAAAGAATGAAAACAAATTTTCTCAGGTTTGTGCCACAATAAGTATAACTTTTAGCAGAAGGGGATGGTTGCCCACCTGAGTTAAGGTTTCCAATAGTCTTTATTATTCATTGATCAAGTTCTTACTTCATGTAAAGTTCGTATTACAAATAAAGCTTATTTTTAGATTAAAGTACTATTTCTCAGTTTAGAATGAAAATTAAATTCATTTTTTTTACAACTGTATTAAAAACCTTAAAAAACCCCAAATATTTTTTTTTGGAGTTACTGATCTTATCAAAGAAATACTATTTGTGAAACATGTTGGTAGAATGCTAATATTGAATGAGAAGATTCCCTGATGGTAATGGACAAAATCCAATGCATTTTTAGGAAATATAAAGACTGAACAGTATAAAAATCAGCCAACTATTTCATGGAAATCCTGTTGTCTTTACAGATGATAGCAGACCTTCCAAAAAGCCTAACTGAATCTAGACTGAAAATTTAAGATCCAAACACATTTGGTAAAATTCGGGAAGGCAATCACTACAGAATAAGTAATAGAATAACCATTCCAAATAAGAAAAAAACCAAACCAAACCAAATAAAATAATCTCAATCAAAATCAAACAAAACATTCTAAACATTTTCAGAAAGTGTATAAAGTCTAGGGTACACATATGCTGGACAACTTTTATTACCTAAATGTTATACACACTAGGATTAGAGGTTAAACAAAAAAGAAAACAAAACCATGTGCAGCTTATTGTTGCCATTTTAATTAACTTGGAGTTTTCTTAAAATCAATTAAAAGAAAATTATTAAAAACCTCTGGATGTGACAAGCGGCTGCTAACTGTCACCAGAATAATTAATGAATATTGCCACAAAATTCAATAATTTCAGCTACCTGGGTAAAACTCTGAACTGCTGAAGTCTACAGCTAACTTAAAAACAGTAGCACTGCAGCTTTTTAGGTAATTAATCCAGTTTTATCTTGGATTTGTATCTCTTGTCTGGATTTCCTAGTGACACCTAGGACAAATTCTGAGGTAGCTTTCCCCAGAGTTATGTCCAATTAGCTGTTTAGTATAAGAGTTTCTCATCTCTATAAAGATATGACTTCACTCCTTTTTCATTCTCTCCATCAGAAAATCAATGAGGATTTATCTCCCCAGCTTGAGCACCTATTTCATAGAAGAGGTAGGGCCTTAATTTTCTCTTGGTCTCAGTAAGGCATTTTCCCTTTTATTCAAAATAGGAAATAAATACAGGGGCAAAGTGTCTCCACAACACGAAGGGATGGAAGTTGTCTCATCAATTTGTAAGTGAAAACGAATTGAGAGTTGCAGCTGCAGTAAACCAGAGGTCTGAGCTAGCTGGAGGACATAAACAAGAAGAAGTTGAGAAGTCAGGTTTATTGAATTTGGAAAAGAGGAAATTAAAAGATATTAACATTATTTTCAATAACTTAATGGAAGCTATGAAGAGACAGACTGTGCTTGGAGACACTTGGCAGAAAGACGAGACTTCAAAGGAAGTTCTGATTCAATAAAAGGGAAAAAAATTCACTACAAAGAGGTTTAAACCTTGGGACAGTTTGACTGCAGAGGTTGTGGAATCCCCATCCTTGGAAACATTCAAAACTCAACAAGGCACTGAGCAACCTGTTCTGACTCTAAGTTATGGTCTGATTTTGGGCAGAGAGCTGGACCAAGTAATCTCCATAAGTTCCTTACAATCCAGGTTGTGCTGTTCCTCTAGGGACAAAACACGGACACACACACACCCTCACACAGACATGTATGAATCATATTTCCACAGGATATCTCACACACACACAAAAATGTGTAAAATTTTTATCAGCTGGTTTTATTTATAACACGTTCATCTTATTCTAGAAATCACGCTAGTGACACAATAAAGTCATAATAGTTAACCTGAGGCTTCTTCCTTTAAAATGGTCACAAAATTTCAAACAGAATACTAGTTACTCCATCAGAGTATTTCCCAAGGAGCAAAATATGACAACACGTGCACACTGAATGAAATAAGCTTCACCCGTAAATGCTTTGTGTCCTGCAGAGTCATAAATGTTGGTGCAAGAGAAATCTTAATTCCGTCTATTTATTAGGAAGAGTGTTTTGAAATTTTATTTACATTTAAGCTGCAAAAACATAAATGACAATGCAAATAAGAAATGGAGAGTTGGGAGTACTTGACAGTAAGTAAATAGGATTTTATATCTTGTAGTTTTTATTTTCATATTAACCTTTCTGTTTGATGCTACTTTCTTCTTCTCCAAAATTATTTTCAAATGAGAAACTGTTTAGAATCAAATTTTATTTCTGTAAACCTTATTAAATAATTCTGACCAGCCCCAGATGATCATATCTGGATTAGCAAGCATCTTACCTGCTCCTCAACGACAACTTCCAAAGTTAAGAAATTAGAGATGATGAGGAGCTTCTTTTTAAAAGCACACGTCTTCCACTAAAAGAAAAAAAAACCAACAGACCAGCCCCCAAACATTTATTTTAATGGCATTACTCAAAACACACTGGAAGTGATACACCTTCTTTTGCTAGGCAGAAGGGACTTGAATACTTTTCAGGACCATGTCCAGTACTGATGATATACATATGTAGGAATAAGGGTTCTGCTCCTGGTCTCCACTTCAATAGATCTGAGAATTTAGTTCACTGATGGCTGTTATATTAATATTCAGCTTTTCAATGCGCACAACCACTTACAGCTATTAGAATGCAAAATGAACGCAAAATACTGCAACCTGTAGGAAATATAGAATCCTGATTTGTGTGAGTAAGAAATTATACATGAAAGGACAAATACATTTTCGGTAATGAAAATCTAAAAATAATATTTTAACTGCAAACGTAGTTTTTAACAAAAAACTATTTTGCTAATATTCCAAAATAAAAGGCATCCACGTCTGGAATTATAATAAGCATTTTAATACATAATCTTATTGACTTCATAACAAACATCTTTATGAACTGCTTTACTTTTAAGATTATAATTCATTTTATAAAAACTAATTTTGTTTAAGCATGGCATACTGTCATTCATAAAGGTGACTGTCAAAAGGGTGACTTTTAAAGTAACTTTTTTGAAGTCTTTATGAAGAAAACAGGAGAATTGCTTACTGTTGGGGGAGGGGAATGGATACATTTTATTTGCTGTGTTTTTCAGGAAAATATCAACTCTGATATTCCCTGGTTACACAACACATCAAAGACATGTGCTGTAAGAGAGAATGCATAGTGCTGTGTTAAATATCTCATCTAAGGGGTTTGTTGTTACTTCATTCATAAGTATTTTCTTTCTCCAAAGTGGTAATTAAACAAAGATAAAATGCAGTTTGAAACATGCAGTGAAAATAATTTTCTCCTCCTAGTTGTATGCACAATTTTTGAGTAGTTGGTCTGGGGGATTTTTTTTAACCTTTGTTTTATCATAAGCAGTTTGACTGATACAACTCCATTACAGAAAAGAAAGGTTGTGGTGGTGGAGGTACGGTATTCAGAGACCACAAGGGGGTACCCAACTGTAACATTGAAACCGGGCATGCTCAAACCAGGTCTTAAAGACATAAACATGTTCAAGTCCATGCAAACCTAGATATCTTTATTTATAAGACTTATACCCGTGTTTCTATGAAGGAGATGAACTGAATTCTTAAGCATAAATATGTTAAGTCCTCTATGGTTGATTAAACCCTTCCAGAGGGAAGAAGCAAACGGGAATAAGAATATGGAAAATTTTAACTCCAGAGATCTCCTTTCAGTCTTTCTTTGTGGGTTATAAAGGTGAAGAAGCAAAGGAACAAATCTATTCCCTGCCTCCTCAATTGCTTGTTAAAAACCAAGCAGAAATCATATTGTTCTCTGTTCCACAGCACCTCCTGGACAAGCTATGAAAGTTCTGTTGATGCTTGAAAAGGTTTTTGGTAGATGCACTAATTCCGGAGGGCAGTTGTTGACTGATTTACCATTGTTCACTGAACTGTAAGGCAGCAGCGTTCTTGGCACTGGCTATGTTAGTATAACAAACAGACTCATTTGATGTAGCAGCAGTGAATATTGCATGAGGTTGATCATTAATGGATGTTTTTCAGTTCACATTGGCAGAACTGTGACAGACCTCGCTTGTTTCAGCTAGGTATTAGACATTTCTCATATCACTTGTCCATCTAATCAGATTCATGTAAGTCAGAAATTTTAATTTCTGCTTGCATTTTGAAAAGTTTCATTTTTTGAGTTGAGACACGACAAACATTGTTACAGATCTGAATTACTGCAGATCCAATGTAATGATTTTATTTGGTTTTTCTGTATATTTTTCTACCTGAAGAAAGAAAAAAATTGTGAGAGAATAACTTCTCTGGCAAATGCACTCTGGAGTCCACACTGATGTATAAATATGAAAAAAGATAGCTTGAACTGGTATTTTCCTCATATTCAGAAATTAAATTGCATGTATAATATTATACTGCAATGGGAAAAGATTCTGATAATCCCACTTATTTTCATGTTTATTTTATCTTTCTTTTTTTTTCAAGAGAAGAAATAAGTAGTGAAATACTTTTAACTACAACAACCAAAATAAACAACAATTAATTTATTTTTACATCAGGAATGCCAAAATATTTGACAGGCCTTATTGGCCTTGTTGAACCCATAGGTTCAGTAAGAAGATTGGTCTGGGTTTGGACATTAGCCTAGTACTTCAGGAACTTTCACTAAAAAATTAGAAATATGCATTTAAATCATGTTTGTCTGAAGGGGCAATTGATCCTAGGCTGCAAGAATCTCTTTCTTTCTGCAACACAGAGATACTGAGGCAAAATCCAAGGACTTAGCAGGCTTCTTACTAAGTCAATGCACGTGTGCATTTTTTTGCTTTGCCTATATAACTGTTTTTATCTCAACTCATGAGTTTTCTCACTGCTATTTCAATTCTCAACACAATAGTTTGAGGGGAATTGAGTAAGCGCTTTTGTGGGGCTTAGCTGCTACTGGAGTTAAACCACAAAAGAGGCAAAATGAGTACACTCTTTGGCACGCCTGGATGCCTGAGTATCATTATCTAACCCTAGACATTTGAGAATTTGCAGAAAAAACATGGAGGTGGCTTTGTGACTTTGAATCTCCAGCAGAAATTATAGCTGTCTTGAAATAAAGTCATTAAAAGCAACCTAAGTCAGATTTTTATCTGCCAAATTTCATTCTGCATAAAAGAAGCTGAAGTTGAAATGTATCTTTTTCTAGTAATAAAAAGAGACAGCACTGAGACAAAGGTAGCTAACTGCTCCCACTTGCCACCTTATATATTTTGGCTCCACCATCTTGGGTTGTACCATCTCTTGGGGTGAGAAGATGCAGCTGTCTCCAACTCCTCTCCTTTCTCATCTCCATTCATTATCACCCCACTGCCTCCCCCAAAAACACTTGCAAACCCTTTGTTTCTGTCAAAATTATCTGTTACCCTAGGTAGCTACTACAGTCTTTGCAAAGCCCCTTCCAATGACAGCAAATATCCTGGTTTGAAAGCAACCGTCTTTGCCTGCTACACAGAACCCTCCATTTGCCCTCTCCATCATGTTAGGAACTTTTTCAAAGGCAGCCCTGAAGTGTAAATGTTCTTTGTGAACATTAAAATGTCATTTCAGTGCTTGTCTGGGTATTATTGATTTCATCTAACAAGTAGGTGAAAGTCTCCAGGGACCGGTGCTGTGTAATTGCTGCTGTGACACAGCCAGCTAACACCACTCTGGCCAGAAGCTTTTTGATCATAATCAATACCAAGTCTACATCTTTCACGCTTAAATTTCCTTCAATAAAATATGGTCACGGATGGCATCAAACTGGCAGGTGATATTATTTCCACTTTGACAGTCAGACCCTCATATCACCTCATTAGGAAGTTTGAAATTTGAAGTGACATGTGCCTCTTTTCCTTTATATCAGCAGCATTTTTTTAATTCAGTGAAAGCTTTGTCTTTTACCCTGCATGTTGTTTGATGTCCTAAATTGATTTAATTTTCAATTTCAGTGGACTCCTTAAGTTTCCATTTCTATTTAGAAACAATGGGAGAAAGTAAAACAGTAAAATCAGTGACAGTTTGACATCTTTCCACAATAAGGAACAAATGAAAGACTATTTCACTTCTACTACACTGAGTGGTAATGGACTTTAAATACAGATATATATTTGGGGAAGTGGAGTAATAAGAGGGTGCTCATTAAGTAGTCATATGTCCTTGGAAGTAAAAGAGAGAAGAAAATGAGCTGTCCAAACTTTTTCTCCAAGATAGACATTGGAGTAAATCTGATATATATGTGTGAGAAATTAAACTTTTATTTTTCTCAGTAAATGTCTGCTAAAATTTTTGCATGTATTCAAAAAATCTTTTTTTTCTTTAGAATTTCACGTTATGTCTCCTGAGTCAAACGTAGAATTCAGGCAAACACACTTGTTTCCAGGCATGCTTTTAGAAGGAGGATTATGTTCCTGGAACAAAAGTAGTGAAATGAACCCATAGCATCTTTCCTTTCCACAATCTATCAAAAAGAAAAAGACTGAAAAACAACATGGCAGGACATATGACCTAGCAAATTCTAAGCTTGTGCTATAAAGTGCTCATGACAGATTGGTTGATGAATCATGGCCTTTGTCTCTGGATTCAGACTGGACATATATTTAGGTTTGAATCCTAAAGTTAGGATTAACTTTAAGGCACATTCAGCTCTCACTAGAGGCAGTGGACGATGATGAAAATATGTGTTGCTCCAGATACCCATGACTTTTGACTGTCTTGACTGATAAAGGAGCTTACCTTGATACCCTATTTCAGACAAGGATGGGTGAACTTAGGCTTTTCCATTGCACTAATTGCAAATTTGGCAGTGGTGGGGAGGTGTGCTGTCTGTATTTCAGCTTTGAAAGGGTTATCTAAGGTTACAAATATAAAAGTAGCAGTGAATTTACTCCTCCCTTCACCACACATTGCTTCTAGAGCTAGAGAACACAGAGCAGATTCAAAACCCTTCACGTGACCTGATCTTCCAGGCTTCTTCACAGCCATGATAAATAACATGCAAAAAATAGGTACATGTTACATTTAGAAAAACAAAAATGTTCCTTCCTGCTGCATTGCAATACTGCATGTAGGCTATCAAAGTGAAAAGAAAATTATGTGACTTCTTTCTTAACTTCTTTTTTGGCACATACAAATAAGCTTACAAAGCATCTTTTTATTTCTTGACTTTTTTACTTATGGATAATTAGGCATTCTTATTGCAGATTTCATTACATGGCTGGGCAAGAATTAACACTTCTAAAACCAGAAAAACTTCCATTCAGGCAAGGAAGACAATAGCTTTTTTAAAGATTTGACTAACATCCTTCTAAAATACTACCGCTTTTGTCAGCAATGTGAGGATCTGAACAATGGGCACTTATTTTCAAGTTTGGAACTTCAGTTTTTTCATTCTCTGTGTTTTATGACTCAAAGTCTGGCAAGATGCTGGGTATGTACAGGAGTGAAGAGGAAGCCAGTATTTAATCTATCAGTGGGATGCCCCTAATAATCTAATGTCATGTTTAATACTGAACTTCTTGAATAGGTGATGGACATTCCTGCAAATAGAGCATCCTACATGATATGCATTTATTTCTGCTTTAAAAGAACACACAATGAGAAAAGGGAATTTGGATAACTTCTTTGACAAATTCCAAGAGCTTAACACAATTATGCATGTTCTTCTTTTATCTATGAAACAATGAAATTGTGATTTTACCTTGTCAAGGTTACAACTTTACAGATGCTAATACCACTTTGCTATGTCACAGAATCATAGAACATGCTGAGTTGGAAGAAACCCACAAGAACTATCAAGTTCAACCTCTGGCCCACAGGACCATCTCCCAGAGTCATACCATGTGCTCAAGAGTATTGTCCAAATGCTTCTTGGACTCTGTCAGGCTGATGCTGTGACCACTTCCCTGGGGTACCTGTTCTGGTGCTCAACCACCATATGTATATGAGAGTATGGTATTGCTGAAAGTAATTTCCAATATTTACAATTCAATAAAGAGCCACAGTGCTTAGAAGGCCCTGGTTGCAATTCTTTTCTTTGAATCAGTTTTAGCTTCTATCTTGGCATTTCTTTGTTTAGTATCAGCTAGTGGGAGAAATAACTGTATTGTCTCCTCTTCGCAAAAACTCTGGGGAAAGTGGCTCAGAAACTTCAGCGTATTGCATTCTTACCATCTTCCAAACTAACCCATTTGGCAATGCAATGTTGCTCATAACTGAGTACTATTTAGTACATTAATTCCATTGGGGATTGCTGATAATTATATCCCAGCACGATTTCCTCAAAGATATCACACAGACCCTTGATAAACAGCTGAGGAGAAAAATCAGGGGATTAAGTGTAATTATAGCAAAGTGGTTTGCTATTAAAATAATTGAATAAAAAGTAATTGGATTATGTGTGATCTTCAGCAGCTCCTAGAATTTAAACATTAATTAAATTATCATACTTCTTATTCGAAAATTGAGGGGTTGAATATTAGCTATTTTGACACTAGCAAAGCAGTAGAAACAAAATGCAAAATATTTGTGCCAAATGTGCTCACTGTTGCTATAGTACAGAAACAAAGGCCCAGTTTGGTGATGTTGAACTTCTTATTTTTCATTTTCATTCTATTTAATTATTGCTCCCTGATTGAAAAATTCATGATAACAGGCAAAAGAATTCTTCTTCCTAACAATTAACAATATTACATCCAATAAGAACAGCCTGTTTACCTAATTGTGTCTGAAAGTTTTTCAAATGGAAATATGTGTTATTTCCTAGTAGAAATTAAATTGTGTTGGACCAAGTAGAAAAAAAATTTAAAATGTGGTTGCTTTCTTATATTATTAGACTGTGAATATGCAATGTATAAAATACTATTATTTTAAAATATACTGTTAATAAAATGTATCTATTTTTAATTCATTTTCCTCAATGAAATATTTTTTGGAGGAAAGAAGAAAACACTTTTTGAATGTTAAATTGACATGGAGGCTAGAAGATAAATACTTCCTTTAAAAATGATCCCTTTAAACACAAATAAAAAAATTTGTTATTCAAGGTAAGATGAATATTAAGGAAAAATACATTTTCCTNATAATAATAATAATAATAATGTGATTGCATTATTATTTTAGGCTACATAATCCAACACAAATGCAAAAAATAACTCAAGGAAAGATTTAACTTGAGCATTCAGAAAAGCAAATATTTTGTGTCTGTATCAAGTTGTCTGTATGTATATGGGTACTGAGGTTTGCAAACATCACGGTCATTCTTTAGGGGTTCATTACACCTTCATGCCATTCTTTATGGCTACCCCTAAATGCCAAAGTGTGCATGCAATGCGTTATTCTAAAAGAGTCATAACTTCAAAAAATAATTGTCTGCCTTTCATGAGGACTCAGGTTTTTTCACATTATGGATGCTATATATTCTGATGGATAATCAATAAAGGCAAGGGTAAAAGGTAATGTTGTAGATGACAC
Organism: Rhagologus leucostigma; assembly: GCA_013397725.1. NCBI lineage: Eukaryota > Metazoa > Chordata > Aves > Passeriformes > Rhagologus > Rhagologus leucostigma. Next base: position 3,128,029 of record VZTD01006068.1, on the reverse strand, counting down.
TGTCTAGCACAGTGAGAGAGGGCCACTGAGGTACTGTTGGAAAAAAAGAATAAAAAATATAACACATTCAAAGCATTGTTCAAAATGTACATGTTGTGACCTCTGTATCTGCGCAAGTCTCTAATGATATAATGAACTGTCTTGGCTGAAGCAGTAAATAAAAATTGATGGAAGGTAGGGCCATTAAACATAACTGAGAGTGGAGGCAATCAGGATTTTTGGATTAAAAAATTTTTCATTGCCTCTGCCTTATTCTGAGCAGAAAATGTTCTGTGAGGTGGACTCGCCACGAGTCCAACTGGAAGTGAGGCAGCTGAACCCAATGGCTTTCAACAGGACTCAGCTGCCTGCCACTGAAAATAATTTTTATTAATCTAAGAGGAAGTCTACTATATTTGATGTTCTCAGGCTCATATCCCAAGATCCTATGAAGAGAGCCCACAGTGAATCTATCATTTCCATCACATCTATTAGCTGATATTAAAAAAATAATTAAATGTAAAATGTCATTCCAGGTTATATAATGAATGCAAATATTTAATTCACTTTATCATTAATTTGCCTTACTTGATCCATATTTCTTTTTTTAATGTCTCTTTGGCAATTTCAGCACTGTAAGCCCAATATTCAGAACTCATCACCAGGCTCATAGAATTTCCCTAGAGCTGACCTGGCGAAGAATCCTCCGCAGTAGTTGTCTTAAACAAGGTGGGTAGGCCACACCAAGTGTATATGCTGAGCTTCTTAAGCATGATGTGGTGCCCTAACAAGGTTAAACTGCCTAAACTGTTACCCTGACTTATTCATACACATAAAGGTGTTGCATAAAATATTTTACAGATAAAATCTGTATGAGCACTGTTGAGCTACTTCAGTATCATCTCCGCATGTGGCTTCAAGTCCATCCACATCCTTCCAACACTTTGTTATAGGCTCTTGATATCTGAGTGTTACCGACAGATAACACCATAAGTGTGGAAGAGGAGGTACTCTATAACTTGAGAACTATCGAAATCTTCATGAAAAAATAGGTCATATAAAATATAGTAGAGATAACAAACTCTGATTAAAATCAAGTAAGACCTCAATAGGCAGAAACTGAGGTAACCACATGCAATCACTTCTGAGAAATGGAGCAGTTAAACTGATTTAAAAATAAATTAAGTTTACTATATAGATATAAGACAGATTTCTCATTGCATGATACGTACATAGAAAGCTCATTATATAGGAGTAGACATTTCAAACGGAAGTAAAAAAGTAATTAATTTTCCTACATCATTTACCTGTAATCTCTGGTCACATAGTTGAGGGGGAGTCAATGTGGGCATTTTCTCTAGAGTCAAATTTGTCTGATATTTCTAACGAGGTCAATAAGATTTCAAAGTTTATGCCATATTCATGTGGAAGTGCATGTAATGAGACCTCCAAACTCTCAAAAGCCTGTTGATCAATTTGTCAAGCAGAGCTTCTGAGAATGTCACAACAGTCCAACTGAGTTGTAAAAAAAAATGCATTAGCTTTTCAGAAGCATATTTGAAATACAACGTAAGACCCACTCAGGGTTTCTCAGAGACCAGAAGTTAGATTTAAGTATGACTTTGAAGATCAATTCATGGATGAACCAAGAATAAAAACAACACACCTGGATAACATTAAATTCTTACAGGTGTCAGATATCATTCACCAAAGTAATTTCCAAAAGTAGGTACAGTTGCAAGCTTTTTAGAGCCTCATGGATGTCTTCAGTTTTAACTGAGTTCAACCCTTGAAAACTTTTTTTGTTGGCTGTGTTTTGATGTTTATAAACAAATCCTCAAATATGACCTCATTCTATTAAAATTGTCATTAGAATCTGATGCAGGATATTTGATATCTAATCAACAATGATGATCAAATTTAACTTTTAAAACATTTCTTCACTATCCTCTACAATATTCTGCTTTATATATTATATATATTCTTTATGCTTGGAAGGTTAAAGCACACAGAAAGTTTATATATTTAGCCAGTATCCGAAAGTGATGGTTAACTACATGAAATATTGTGTCCAAGTATGAACATCAGTGGTCAGCTTCCATTCGGAAGTGTTTTTTGTTTAGAGGAGTGTAAGTGGCTTTACTAAGAATAACAAGTGAACTTTTCCACATTGCTCTGGAATTAAAATATGTAGCAATATCACAGTTATAAAAGATATCAGAAAAGGGATTAGATGAGAAAATGAAGAAACAGCTACAATAGATAATTTTGAATTCCTAACTATATGTTCTTCACTATCAACTATAAATATTTGTATAATTTGCATTACTTTCTTTAATTTATCAAATATTTTGATAATTTAGATAAACTTGCGTTGAGAACTGTGACCTTGCTGAGCTTATAGCAACGTTTACAGTTGAATTATCACCTCTTGAAGAATGGCATTATAATGAAACTGCTGACACAGTCTTAACAATACCAATGCTACTGTAAGGAAATTTATAACAGGCAACCAAGCCTCTGGGATATCTCAGGCACTGTCATCTCTTGATGTATTTCTTGGTACCAAAATGATCAAAAGAGTGACAATTAAGATGTTTATATTATTGTAATAGCTTATGAAAGCAATGCTGGAAAGAACAATGAAGAAATTTAGTTTTAACATCTTTTTGTTGTTTCTTTGGGAAATACAAAATTATATAATTCCTCTTGAAGAAAAGGTAAGAATTGAACTAAGGAATGGTGATCCTTAAAGACTACAATTATCATTACCTCTTATTTCTACCAAATGTGTCATGGCCTAACATATCAAACTACCAATAAGATCTTTGAAAAATAGAAATCCAAGACATATATAATACTGAATTTTGACTTAGAAGGAAATAAGTACCAGTGCAAAAAGGAGGAAAATGTTAATCATATGGTGATAGCCTATCCTTTCAATTACTTCATAGACCAATGCTAGGCATTGCAGGATCAGCACTTATGCAAAGTTCATGTTGTACTTGTTGATGAACTCCGAAGACATATCCTTACAAGCACTTCCTTGTCACAGACACTCAGGTTGAATAATCTGAAGACACTGCTGAACTTCATATAATATCCTGAAAGGTCCACAGAATTCAACCTCATGGTATGCTTCTTTGCTTTTTTAACAGATCCCCACAAACTACAATCAAGAAATACTACTGCATTTCCTGAAATGCTTTGTCTGTCATCTATTCTGTGGTTTTGTATAAGGATACAGCTTTTAATCTAGTTATGTTGCATGTTTTGAGTGTGATGTGACATGTCTGCCTCATGAACATTTAGTTCATATAATTTATGAACTAAATCAGCATATTTCCATTTCCCATTACACAAACCTTATCAAATTCCTAACCCTGAAGTAGATCCTGAGGGAAAAACAAAACAAGAACTGCACAAAAGATATTGTATGTAAATAACATGGTTATTTTTTTTCTTTGATAAATCAATTTATACAAAGTAGAAAGCCATCATGTTAGCAAATGATAAACATTCACCATGCCTAGAAGGTAAGAAAACAATAAGAATGTCACTTGTATGTAGGGAAATAATAAATGAAAAAAAAAATCCTCTCAAAAATTTTTGAGACACAATGCATCATGTGAAGCAGAACAAATGAATGTTACTAATGGCTAGAATAGCATAAGTGTAACGGGTTGTTGGGTTTTTGCCATGCACTGAGAAGGTACAATAGTATAAATATTTTTCCCTGAAGAAACATTGACACGTTTCTTAAATCATGCATTTATTATGTTATTTGAATATTTTTAATACGTTCATGTCCTAAGGAGTGAATACGTACACAGTAGTACAGTAAGTAAGCAAGAAAAGGCAAAGTTTCAGAAATAAAGTTCTGAGACTAATCCTACCTTAAAGAGAAATATCATAATTAGCTCCCTAATTTGAGCTAAAATGCTCCAAAGTACATATTTTATTTATAGGGGGTAGGGGGATGAGAGGATTAGTACAATCAAAATTCCAAAAATCCTTAAGATTGACTCTTAATGAAGTTGTTGAATTGCATAGAATTTCATCTAAGAAAGTAAAATCAGAAAACTGGCATATATAGAGGTAAAAGATCTAAAGCTTTGCCCATTGGTATTCTGCCTGTTTAAAGATGAGATAAAGTTACTTTTTCAACTAAAGTATTTCAAGAAGTAGCTGAGATTTCACTTCAAAGTTAAAAGTTCAAGAAGCAAAAACAAGTTTTGTAACTGAAGAAGCAACATTCGGAAAAAGAGACTTACTCTTGTTTGTCACCGTGGTGAACCCTTAAATTCACATTTGGGAGAAACACTGCAGTAGATAAGTATTATACTTGGGCTTTTGCAGTCCCTGGGAACATGTCAGTATTCCCAGGCATGAAGAAAGAAAGGATAGAAACCATCTCTGATTCAGAAATAATTTACAAAATGCTAGTTTACCAGAAACACTCATGCACTAATAGCTTCTAGAACGGTCATTTGGGGATTCATTCCGTTTCAGCTCAGAGCATGAATAGCCCTAGCCTGCAACCTTCACACCCCATAGACATCCAGGGAGAGGGTGATTGACCTTGCATGATTTGCCATTCACAGGCTTTTCTACAAGACAGGAAGAACAGATTACATTCTCTGTCCACACGGAATGTGTGATGGTGAGAACAGCTTCAAGAGCACAGGCCCTCCTTCCCACAGAAAGAGATGATAGGGTCTTTGAAGACTGAAACAGGTTTTGTGAAAGCAGCTCAGTTTTATTACATATTTCAGGGAAAGGTAATTCACAGAGGGTTTTTGGGGTGGTATTTTTGCTTGTTTTATTTATTTATTTGTTTTTAATGTTCGCCCCTGCTCTGTGTAAAGGAAAAAGCACCTTGAACATAAATAATGAGAACAGGCAAGTAAGCCGCTACTGATGGTGGGTTTAGATAAGCAGTTATCCATTTGAAACTCTACTGCTGCTAACATGTGGTTGAAAGATTATCTGAGTTTGCCAGGAAAAATCTTTTATGTCTAGGATTAAGTGAATCTTGGTCTATACCTCTACAAACAGAAGCATAACTGCAATCTTATTTCTGAGTCTTTGTTATTAATACACACCTGTCTGTCCTGTTTCATCCTCCTCTAAGAGGCTTGAGAAAGCAGACAGTAGCACCAGCCTACTGAGGAGCATATTTCATTTCTGGAGTTCTGAACTGGGTAGATGCTTGAAGTAATTGGACTTTTTTTTCTCATTTAGCAAACACTGTCTTGTAACAAAACATCAGTTTTACAAAAGAGGCCCTGACATTTAAAGTGGATTTAGTCATTATTGCATGTGTATTAAAATCTGTTTCTAGGTTTTGTTTAGTAAGCCCAAGTTTTCATGACCCTGACATGGGCAAGCAGAGAGCAAAGGTCTGTCAAGTGAGAGTTACTCAAGAGCTTTCTGTATATCCACACTTACTTTTTCTCTCTACCTCCTTGGACAAATTGACCTGAGGCATTAGAACCAGCATTTATTTTGTTTGCAGTGATGAGTCAGAGGAATTCTGTACCAGACTGCCTGAAAGGAAGACTTGGCTCTTCTTGGTATAGTACAGCTGAACAAAAGGGAATGGTTAAGTGTCACTGTAGAGCTTCTAGTGCTTTTTTTAAGAGTCTGATAGTTTCCATGCCCTGAAAATATTCAAGGACTGAGAACTTCATGGATGAGGCCTACCGTCACACAGTGCACTAGCAGTCTCCATTTGAGTTACACTAAAAAGAATGAAATAAAATCATATTCATAATTTATGTGAGCAAACTGGACTGATTATTCATAGGACAGTGATTTGAGAGGAAGAAATATACACAGCTTCCATAAAGAAAAGGAGACCTAGTAATTATTCCTTGTGAATGCGTGAAGTCTTCCCTATAAAAAGGGAATGGAATGATTCAGATACAAACCGAGACATTTATGTGGGCGGCTAACTGGTGGGTACAAATGAAGAAGATAACTAATATATGTGTATGTACAGATCAGAATTTTTTCCTCACTAAACATGGCAAAACTTTAATGATAATTTTATAATAAAAAAACTATATATGTAATATATGAATCCAAAGATAATTAAGAACAGCAAAGTCTGAATAAAATGCATTGCAGCATTAGCAGTAGGACAACAACTGTAGATATGAATAGAAAAATTTAAGATATAGAAGATAAATATGAGGTTAGCTTAAAAATTCAATCTTCATTTTGCTGTTCCAGACTCTTTCTAAGTCAAGAGGTTGACCACCTCCCTATCTGTCACTCTCCTTCAATAACTTCTGTTAACCCATTGAAAATAAATCCAAGAAAGGCATTTAGATCTTGAAAGATATCAAAATCTCATAATTTTCTTTCACAGCACAGTGAAGGAAATTAAGTTATCTTTTCTAAGCCTCCTGGTTGGTATAGCCAGCCAATAGAAAAATTCTTTTATTTGTTACTAGAGATTGTAGATTGTGTTCTTTTTAAATAGCCAGCTGGACAGGAAAAGAAAAGGTGTCTTCACTGAAGGGTAACTGGAGAAGATCCCTCCTGGAAGAGATGGCTCTTTCCCTGTAAGCAATGAAAGCTGAGAACAGACAAACCAGAATTCTCCAGCACAACCTGGACTGAAAGACTCCTGAAGGGGCAGAGAGCAGACATATGGTCTAACTAACACTAGCAGAAAAGTGATTTTTCAAAAATCCAGATGTGAATGCAAAATGGTTGCAACCATTTTCAAGAGCTTTTCAAGGACGTGGTAGGAAAAGGAATAATTTTTTTCCAAAGGCTTTCTATCTTATCAGAGCCTTTAAGTTATCCTTATTCATAAGGTTTTTCTCATATAGATTGTGTTAAATTAAATTGTGTTAAATTAAATGTATTCTAACCTCTAACTCCTTTCAGTGTTCTCAGCGTTCTGTAAAAAGGTAACTATGGTAGCAGTCTGACTGAAAAGCCACAGAAAAAATAGTTTGGAAGCTTTGCAAACAATGTATTTCATATTATTGACCTAATTTTGCAGAAGAATTTGGCAACTAAGTCCTGGCAGAACTGGCATAACATCTGGAAAATTGTAAAGTGCAACATATCAGCTGATCACACACACAGATTGTAAATAATTATGATAATTATCTTTCCTTCTAGAGCTGTGTTCATTTCTGCTTCAGGATTATGAGAACTATCAACATACAGGGAGTAAAATACCTCTACAAAGTGTGAAGAAGACAAGTCACATTGCGTGAAGTAGGGTTAACTAACAGTTCAGGTAGAAAAGTATGGTTAGCTGTACATGCACAAGTTTGTTTGTACTTCAGAAACAAATTTCATTCCAAGTAGAAGTGTTTCAGTGAAATAATAACCAGCATGACTCTGTAGGGTTTTTTCAGTGCCTTTGACAAGGTGGCAAGATTGATAACAATTCACTTCACCCTGAAGAAAGTTCCCTGCCTGTAATTCCCTTCAGGCATCTCAGGGGAACTGCAGAGCTCCTATTTGAAGGTGTGTCCAGAGGCAGTTTTTTGGATAAAGATATGAGGTTTTCACCAGCAGATATAATGGCAATATCTGAGTACCTTTTGAATCTTTTTTTTTCCCCAGATGCAAAATATTGTTATGATAAGATCTGTAGCCATTTCTCTGGAGTTTTGAGTATAATCTGTTTATCGTCTAATAGTACATTCCTTTCTTCTGGAACCTAATGGAATCTCTGTCACATTTTGCTTCAGAAATATTCTTTTATGTGGGCCAGAAATAGACACTTTGAGTTAGGCTTTGTCCCAGTCAACACAATCAAGTTACAGGACTTTTACAACTCAAATTCTGCCTCTATCTCTTCTTTAATTGGGAATCAATTCTTCCTACAAAGACATGGGATTTGACACAAGCTTTATTTCCAACAACATGCCCCTTGTTCATTCAGTCTCATGACCTGACATTGCCATTAGGCTGTTACCCTTTTTCTGCAGTTCCCATTTTAACTCATGTCTTTCAATGTATTGACACCACCCTTCACCCTTGGAATCACTTGCAAATTCCAGGGCTTAAACTTCTGAGCAAGTTACTGCAGCTTAACTTTGTCTGATATGCAGAAACTATTCGTTTGTGCATATCTTGCCTGCAGTAATGCAAGTTAATGCATTTAAGAAGCTGTAGTACTAATGTTGTTTTATCCATTTCCATTGTTAAATTGCGACACTTTACTCCCCATTGTTAGGGCTCTTAAACTGTATACATATAGGTTCATTTGATGTATGATACATTTTTTAGTATAAGAAATGGATCAAGACTTTATTCTTTATTAATTTACTTGACTCAAGTACATAACAACCTTACCCGTTTCATTTGAATGGTAATCTGTATCTCTCCTCCAGACTCTAGTTCAGATTTTGAGTCCTAAAGAACTCATTGCCATTTTCATTTTGATGACCGCAACTGGGATCTAATATTTCTGGTTGTAGCATCTGTCTGTGGATTGTCTGAACTAGATCTAAAGAAGTAATCATAAAAATTGACATCAGGACTTTTAGAAACATGAGATCAAGAATCCCTGTGTTATGGATAGTTTGATGATAATTCATGTTTGATCTGGCTTCTGACCTACTATTGTCCATTCCTGTTGGTCTCTTATAGTTTCCCAGTAGTACAGATTTATTTGTTAACCTCCCATATCTTTCTGCCAAATTTTGACTCACAGAAAAATAAAGCCATTCTTTTTATATCTTCCCACTCCTCTACTCTCATTAGCACTATTATCCCTTTTGATGTTTTACACTAAAGAGGTTCCCTACTTTGTCTCCGACAAGAAATGCAGTGCTGCATTAAATCATTAAATTTTACATGAAGTCATTTAATGCATGGCTTCAAAGTGCTACTTTGGTTATGTGTATCAGAGGTTAAAATACAGTAGAAAAAGACAACATACACTGTACTAGATAACTTCAAAGATTTTGCTTTCCATCTGACTGTGCATGCAACCATAATTTATAGGCAAGAAGCCTATGCAAGGTAAATAATATCCATTTGAGAAGGGTCAGTCTTAAGTAGAAAACCCCACGGTTTCAAATCCTAAAACTTGAATTTTGCATCTTTATTTACCAGGAGTATTAAAATAACCATTCTATACTTTTTCATCTATTTTAATGTGTGACATTGCTGAAAAAAATTGCACTGTTAAGACAATGGGGAGATGCTGTTTAAATCCCACTTAGATCGCTCATGACCCTTCTTGCAAGAGTACTAAAAAATTCCTCTTTTCCTTTTAGGTAGAAGAGAAGTCTCCAAATCTACACCTAAGACATTTCAGCCCTATGACACAGCATATAATACAGGGTAAGGCATTTTTTTCTCATCTCTGAATTTCTGGAAAGCAGATTCTATTCTTCTTTATGGCTCAAGTTACCACTGAACTCATTCATTAAAGTTACATTTTAAAACATTGATAATTAAGGCTATCTTTAATGTAGTATGCCTCTCAATTCCATCTCCATTTGAAAATTATTTAATAGGCCACTGTTTAGCAAGGTGTGTAATAATTTTCTGCTTTGCTCTTGGGCTACATATACATTTCTTACATTTATCTCTCTAACTACAGAACTCCAATTGCATAAGTGAATTTACAGGGAAAAAATCCTTAGTGTTAATTAAATTTGCCACTTCTTGAAACTATTAATTAACTTGTGACCTGCTTTGTGAATATCTGGTGGCGTTAGTTGGTTTCCAAAAACAACAAACATGTTAAGCTTTGTGAAATTGGAATGATGTATAAAACATCATTACACAAGTTGTCCACTATCATCTTATAATCAGAAGTATTTACGTGAAATACATTGTCTGAAAAATCAATACAAACTTCTTATTATCCTAAGAAAGTGGTTGGGTGTCGTTACCATTGTTAACTGGAAATAGAGTCAGCATTAGCTTTCCACGTCTGGCAGCAGCTCTTCTGTAAGACACAATTTTTTAAAAAATGCTATTAGTCGGACACTGTTCTAGAAAAAATTTATGAATTTTACACATTTCCCAAGTTCTGTCTGAGCAGATATTCCTGGGACTGGATTCAAAAAAGCTAAAAATGGTCAACAGGAATAAACCAATGGCACAAATGGAGAAGAAAAACCTGATGAAATCTTCATGCCATACCTATAATTATTACCTTGATTTGTTGTGGTGGTTTGAACCTGAGTTGATGGACAGTCGTTTAGACCAATAATGCTTCTCGAAATTTACGAATTTAAACCGCATGGAGATGCAGGAACTTCCCTTTGGTGTTCGAGCCTCCCGCAGGGAGGGGGTGGAATAATGGGCCTCGGGCTTCCCCTCCCCCAGCACTGGGGCATGGCCTCTGGGTAGCTGCGGGAGAACCTCCTCAGAGCATTGGGCAGCTAAGAAACAACCATTAAGCTGCTGCATAGCCGATACCACCCAGAGCGGCTTCTAAGGACTGGAGATCCCCCTCCAGCCCCACACAGATCCCAGCAGGAGCTGATGGAGCTTCCTGCAACCAATGCAGCTAGAGTTGAGCTGAGGAGCCAGCAGCGTAAAGGGAAAGAGGCTTTTTCTCCAACATGAAGCCTGAAGAAAATCATGGCAACTTCAAGGTCAGAGGGAAAGAGAAAGTAAGTCATGAGAGACGGAGCTGAAGATGGCAACGGGAGAAGAGGGCGGAGTCGCGCCCAGCGCGAAGCTTAAAAATACTTTTTGCAGGCCGTGGTAAAAAATGTAATATCACAAACTGTCCTTTCCTCTTTAATCCACTTAAAGGCGTGGGGGATGAGAATTTTGTGTGCAGCCTGCGGAAAAAGAAACGTGACCACGCCAGGTCACCTCAGAGCTATAAGAGACTTTTAGAGATTCTGTGAAGAAGAGCAGTTGCTTTTAGGCTGGAATTTGCTTATCCTTGAAAAAGAAACACCCTATGTGGGGCCCACGCTGGCAGTTGTAAGAAGACTGCAAGATTCATGGGAGAGATATTTTTCACAGCAGCAGAATTTTTCTGGGCAGGTCTGTTGCATTTTGGGCAGTTTAGAAACCACATGCAGCAAAGGAAACCTTTTTTCCTTGAATATTGGAGAGACTTAAAAACTGTAATACTGACCAAAGTCATAATTTGTTATCCTTTGTTCAAGTTGGGTAAAAAGGGGAGGTGCTGGAAGAAAAGGGGAGGTGCTGGAAGAAAAGGGGGTTTTGCTTTAATTCCTTATTACTTGTTTTTACTTTTAATTCTGTTAGTAATAAACTTCTTCATATTCTTTAAACTCTTAAGCCTGCTTTGCATTTCTCAAAATCCCTTATCTCACAGAAGGTAAGAAAAGCGAACAAAACCACTACGTTTGTATAGACTGTGGATAGATCTGAATATAAAAAGTTACTAAAAAAATTAAATCTCCCAGTGTTGGTCATGAAAGAATTCAATTTATTTCAGTATCTCAGAGCACCTCAGCAGTTCGTAGTTGTATTTACAAAGGAGCAGCCTGTCTCAAGATCTTAACTTGGAGTAAACCTGCAACTAACAGTTTATCCATTGAATTATTGAAACAAAGATTTGCCTGTCAATCTTAGAGCTACAAATTATATCTCAATTTTAGAGAGTATCTTCACATCTCTAGGGCTTTAGGCTTAGCTCACAGATGTGCGTTATGAACCCTTTATCTAGAGGGCAGGAGCAAAGATGTGTTACTGAGTGGTCATGGATGTACTGAAGATGACTATGGAATGATTTAGTGATGGAAATAATCACTGGATATTCTTTGGTACTCACTCAGGTCTTTTTGATATGATATTTTCAAAGAGGCACAAGAGGCACATAGTTTTGTTGTGTTCTCCATGTCCATTTCTTCACATGTTTGCCAACATTATCTTATGGGGATATCAGGAGATGATACTCTGGTGTTTACTACAACAGAGCCTTGTTAATCCAGAGAGCAGAAAATATTTAAAATTTAAAAAAAAGTCAGAGCAGTGGCTGAGTGGCTGAGCAGTGACTTTTCTGACTACAGACTGCACATTTTATAGAAATCTTACATAAATTAGGAGAGGGAATTATTTTACAAATTTGTGTTCTTGCCTTCTTGTGTTCTTCATTCCACCTGCTTCTTTTTAGAGGGCTTGTATCACTTGGAGGTAATATCAGAATATACAATAAAATTATAATCAGCGTATTTCAAGACATGGTTGTTGCACTGTGGCAGAAAGAGTGAAGCTTGTACAAATCCGTGAGTAGAAGCTGACCATGGGTGCTAAATCTCAGCAGAAGTTGTTTTCTGAAAGATCTTACACATCTTTTTCACCCTACAGAATGACAATGATCTCAGCTCAGAAATGTTATTCAAGCTGCTAAAAAGTGTGATGCTCTTCAGATTTTAGATCAGATGTGCTGACATGCCATGTCATGCTACCTTTTATAAACCCAAAAAAGCTTCTCAGGTGTTTTCCAGCAAATTAACACATTACTCTAGTGTATGTCATCAAAATAATTCCCATGAGACCACTAGAGAAATTTGTCTAAGAAGCTTGAACAGAGTGTCGTGGTACTGTATCTTAAATTCCAATTAGTGCTCCATACCTGAAAAATGAAAAGGGTCCTAGTAGCAATATTTCACACAACCCTATGCCTATCATTGCATTGCAGTAGAGATTTTCAAACCAATTTATGGGAGTCATAAAATTCTTTCATTTTCTTGGTAAGAGTCTAGACATGACAATAGCAAGCTATTATTTCAATAAATAGGAAATCTTTCATGTTAAAAATGGGAATTATTCAGGATTATTTTCATATAGATGCATTCACATGAAATGATGTAGATCTCTACCTTTATACTTTTTCTATTGCATTATGACAGTTCATAGTATTGCAACGTTTTGTAAACCAGTGTGTGATCTATGCTCAGTCAGTGCCAAATCAGTGTCAAATCTGGTCTATCAGAGCAATTCTTCTATAGGGATATATATAATTATAATGACAAGGCTCTTATGTTCATGTTTAATGACAACGATATCCTTGCATGTATTGTGTGTATCCTGAAGCAGCTTGCAATACATGAGATAGACTAGGTCCTAGATGTCATTTAATGGAAAATGTGTGGATATTTCTGCATTGATTTTGTTACAAGCTGTAGAGTCACTTTAAAAAAAAAAAAAAAAGAGAGAGAGAAAAGAGAAATCAGCCTGATTTTGCAACAGAGCAGCAAGGAATTTCTCTGTAGATTAACTTTTGTGCTTGAGATAGGAAATTTATCTGTAAATTAACCTTGACGAGTTGTTTCACTAATTTCTTGGGACCCTACAACCTCTCTGGGGCATGTGCGGGCTGACTAGCCTCCCAAACCAAACGCCTTCTGCCTCCATGCAAACCTATGTTCTTTGATGTCCCTTTGAGCTCTACTCTCCCTTCTCAAATTTCTGTATGCAAAAATGAAAATCTCTCAGCTAAGCCGCTCCAAAGTCACAGAGAATGGTTGAATAGTATGACAACAGCAAACTCTTCTTTGTAGACACATTGATAGAAGAATGGATTTTTTCTAATATTTCACATAAATGTTGCACATTTTCATAGACCAGAGGAGTGACATTCACACTGTAATAAATTTAAATTCTTGTGAATATAATAAATGCATTATCTCCCAAGTTAGGTCCAAAATATGAATGAAAAATTTTCAATATTAATCTTTCCTTTTAAAATATAGCAGTGTTTTAAAGCCATCCTTAACAAAATAAAATTAAACATCAAGTAAGTTTTCATTTAAAGGAAAACCAGTAACAGAATAATTTTGGGAGTTTTCCCTGCATAAAGCCTTTCCTTTATTACTCTGTCTAGCCACTTACGCCAAGAAAGGGGATGCAAGCCATTTTTCCTAGATTGTAGTGTTCTTTACACTTAAAGAGATAGAAAGCGCACAAACCCTTTATTTGTTTGGCAAAGTAGGAGGGAAAGAAGTATGATTACAGCCAGTCTCTGTGACAATATTGCTAGAAAATTGAGAAAAAAATTGAATGGGCACAGAGATTGCTCTCACTGCTGAATGACTGATCAAAGCAAGGCTGAGGTCCACAGGAGGAATGACAATAGGCCCTGTGGATTTGGTGTAGATTCCCTGCAAGGACATTTTGGGACACTTGGCTCTGAACAAAGAATTCCACAAATCCAAACATATCTGCATTCCTTAGAATTAAGCACATCAACAATAATTAATTGCTTTGACACATGGATCCATAAATATTTTCCACAAAAATAGTAGTATTTTCAGATGTGCTTTATGGTGCTTAAAATGTACCTTATGTGTCATGTGTATTATTTCTACAATTTTGATGGGAGCACAAGTCAAGAAAACTGAAAAGTAGATATTCTATTTACAGTATATTTCTGCTTCCAACAAATTGCTATTTCCTGTCTCCTTATGAAATAATGTTTGCCACGATTTCAGTGTGAAGTTAAGAAGGTATTTTTCCTTTCATCCTTTACATATTCATCAGCAGGTTTGGTTATTGCTCGAATTTTCTTTCCTTTTTTAAGCCTATATGGTACAAAAATCATATCTAATGCTGGTGATTAATAATGAGACACTTTATAGTGAAGCCTCTGCAAAGCAGGAAATTGCACAAACAAGCAGAATTATCTGTCACCACATGATAAAATTCAAGTGTAAGAAGCTTCTTGTCAAATACCATCGACAGAACAAGTGATAGATTAATCTTAATATCAGTAAAAGTAAGCTATAAACCATTGCCTTCTCTTACAATATAAAAGCCTCTCATTTTAAACACTGTGATGAAGTGTAGTAAAACAAAATAAAAAATAGTAGGGGGAGAACCAGTGATGTTTCTTCCTTACTCAGAACACAGTGAACAGTGTGAATATTTTTAATGTTCACTTCTTGTCAAGGTCAATTTAGTTTTGTTGTTGTTTTTATGAAAAGGTAACCTAGACAAAAATAAATCTAGCCACTTTCATGATTTCTGTAAGGTTACTAATGTTTCAAAAGCTCTGTTTAATTCTGAGGCCTGTAAGCAGCTTTGGCAATAATTACTTGGTAAATTTTTCATTTTGGCTCTTTAAATGTTTCTCTCTTTCTCCTGAATGATCTAAAATATATTATCTTCCAGTGGAAAAACGCATAATACACTGAAATGTGAGTTTAGAGAATAATTGGATTTTTATTGTGTAAGAAACAGCTATTTTTAATTTGTTTCCATTCTGAAATATAAGTCATGTTTTTCTTCAGGTCTTCAGAAGACAAAAATCCCCCAATATTTTATCAGGCCAAATAGTTCATTTGAAACTCAGAATAATCCTTGTTGGATTACTTGCATTACTTCTTGCTTTACTACTTATAACATGTAATAAATATATATATATATTATATTTTTTTCCTATGGTGTATTTAGTGGTCATTTAGTGCACATTATTTTCTCAATGCATCTTTGATATGCCCTTCAAAGAGCACTCAAATGTCATGTAAGCACCAGAATGTACCTCAATTCCTTATTTCATTAATATAATTTTTGTTATCTCACAAGGTTTATTGATTATCTTATATTACTTATCGTGATTACTTATATTACTTATTTGTATCATTATTCTTTGATGTTAACGAAGCATTAAGCTGCAAATTTTTCATACATTTACCACTAATAAAAAGAAGAATCAACATATTGCAATTTAGATGCTGCAAATCTGAGTTTTAGGGGAGATTTTGTAGCCTAGTCTGTCCTTTTGCACACCAGAATAACCCTATAAGAAATTCTTGGTTTAGTATTTCAGGCAAGAAAAACACCTTTAGGCCCTGGCAAAATGCTTGCTTCTAATTGATCTTTGCAAAATGCAGAAAGTTGCCTGATTTAATCCTTCAGTATTGCAGAATACTGTCATTTTGTGAGTAAGTATAAATAATGTATGAACTCAAACTGTTAAAGACAGTGCAGTCTGAAGACTCAAGTGCCAGACTAGTACTCCTGGTAACTATTCACAACTTTCCTATGAATCTGCTGTGTGATATTAAACAAGCTACCTTCGTGTTTTCCTACTTCCTTTACATTTAAAAAAAAAGGGCGTGAGATAACATCTACCCCATTTGAGAAGAATTTTGAAATCCCTGACTATTGGTTTCAAAAGTAGCTTGAATAGAGCACAAGAACAGGGGACTAAATCTTTACCAAGATTTTATTGAGCTTTATAAAGTTGGCTAAGCATCTGGCCAAGCTTTAGCACCTGTGCAGGTGTCAGACCTGCCCTCACAAGCACAGATGTTCTGAGTGATACAGGAAGAGCTGTATGAGCTCATGAGGAACGTCACAGAGACAGCATAAGAAGTTCCAGGTAAAATGCTGGAATTACAACTGGAACAGAAATAAAAGTAATTGAAGAGAACTCTCATCAGAATTTAATTTGAATGTGTCCTTTATAGACTAGAATGTATGCATGTAAAATTGTACCAGTATGAACATTTGGTAAACTATGTATGCCATTACATTTTAATGTTGAATAGTGACATTTCTGGGAATGTTTAAGGACCTTTAAAAAAATTAAGTAGAAATTTCACAGTTATGAACTGTAATTGCAGATCATCAGATACTATCGCTTCTATTTGCATGATGAAGTTCCTAATAAAATCTTTTATACGATAAACAAGTGTTAGTTAAAAATTTGTCAAACTTCTGAAACCCCCTAAAGATTAATACTTGTAAGTTTATATATATGCTAAATTAATTTATTTGAAGCTTATATTTTTTTACAGCAGCATTGTTCTGCAGTGTTGAACTCTATCTCCAGCCGCTGTTCCCAGTTAGCAGAGAACAATTACATTTAGGCTTATTTTCCTATTGCTGCATCATATGAGTTTTCAGTCTCTTTTGTGACAGCACTTTGAAATGGTCTTCTGAAATTAATTTTACACACTTTCTGAAGGTTGCCTTTCTCATTTTTTAAACATTTACTACCTGTCATGTAAAGAGTAGTTCAGGTGAGCTCTTATCAGTTCTTCCTGAAAAACCATTGATGATTTCACCAAGAAATATTTGGCTTGTAACTCTTCACACTACATTTCCCTTTTTTCATGGCAGCTTTATAGTGACAACATAATATTAGTCATCCTTCTCTATCATATTCTACTGGTGTACCCACAGTTATATATTTTTGGTTTTCAGGTTTTTTAGTTTAGGGGTAGGTTATTTTTTTGTTTTGCTATTTGTTCACAGGTATTTGATCTTGCACATTATAGTCTTAAATTTTATCTGTTTCACAGGTTTTTCTGAGGTATTAGAGCTACCAGCAAATATGTAGACAAGACTGTACTTAGTAGTGGAATATGTCCTGCTTGTTTCTGTATAACATCTCCAAAGATGGTCAGAAGACTTCTCAGGCTTTCCGTGAAAAAGGTGTATTTGATCTCTGAGGGACAGACTGTGATACATGTTTCCTTGCAAGCACTTTTGGAAACACTGGTTTTATAAGCCAGGTAGAATTCTAGAAATTCAGAATGCCAGGGGGGAAAAAAAATCAACAACCAAAACCAAAACAAAACTAAACTAAACAAAACAAAAAAACCCAGAAACAAAACCCCCAAACCACTAACAAAACCCAACCAGCCAACAAAACACCTCACAAAATAAACCAAACCCACAAACAAAAAAACCAAAACAAAACAAAACTGAAACCGAGACACACATGTAGGTTCCAAGCTGCTAAGAATTCATAACATTTTCAGTCTGAGACCAATGACAGTTTGTGTTCTTAAGAACTTGTGAGCAGCATTCAGAGCTTTAGAAATGTATAGATGTGTTCTAAAATGGAGAAAAGGCTTATGTTATGCTGCTATATTTTAGATATGTTTTCTGAGCATCCAAGAAATCACCATAGTCTCCATGTAAAACAGGTATTATTTTGCATCCAATATACAATATCATTCACCCCTATCAGGAACCAAATGGAAAAGAATATCTTGTTGTTTCCAATTCTCCTTTCCTATACAGGAAAGAGGAATTAAGAGTAGGCCGCATTTCGATTTTAAAATACTCTTGCAATATTCTATTAGCCTGTCAAAGCAATAGTTTACCTGATTCCATTTCACATATTCATCTTCCTGTCTTCTTCTGTATGTCATTTTAGGACATTCTAAGGAACATGCATTGTTTCCACTATGCTTAAGCATTCTGGCACATAAAGTTCATGTTTACAATGAAAGACAGCATAACTACTGCATCTGCTTTACAAAAATTAAAAAAACTGCCTCCCTGTTAAGTGTGTTTCTGAATTTTTGCAGTAACTCTTTGATTTCTTCGCTCATTGTTTTTTAGAAATTCACAAAGCAAAGGGGAAATTTTAAGTGCAGTTCACATCATCACTTAGGCATTATGACTTTCTCAATTCCAGATTCAGCATATTATGCAAACGTACAGCATAACCCAGAAAGAAAGTCTGCATCTTTGAGGGTGCTTCCATCGTTTCACATAAACTTTGAATTTCCATCAGTACATGAATGTGAAGTAATCAAAATTTTTTCTCTAAATATAAAAAGTTAGATAAGACAAACATGCAGTGAAAAATACCAAATATTTCCTAACTGGGATAACCAAATTGAAGTAGACAGGTTCTCATTAATATAAACAAATTAATTAATTAATTAATTAATTAATTAATTGATTTGGCTTGCCATGGGCAGATTTTGTTAATAACCATAGAAAAACATCTTTTCTGCTATTCCACAAAAGTGAGGTTCCTAAGTTACTTCAGTTCACTGATCCCTCAAGAAGCAACCATTGTTGTCTTGGGATTTATGTACTATAACCACTGAATTAGGAGAATAAATCTTTTTGTGCTTTCCATGCGTTCTCTTTCTAACCCGGACATGAAAACTCCCTTCTAATGCCTTTAGAAACATCCACTAACAAAGCAGAAGGAATTTATTCTCCCATGATGGAGGTTACTGTGAAAACTGGGTCACTGAACTATTATTCCATATTCATACCTATTGAGAAGTCCATGATAGAAAAATGTCAGGAAGAATTTTGAGAAGAAAAGAGAGGTAGGTGAAAGCCATATTATTTGATTCCTAACTGACATTACTTCCATATTAAAAGATGCCACAAATGAGCTACTATAGACTACTCAATGATATTGTTACCACATTCCATTGAAACTTAACAGGGCAAGTTCTTGATTTAATGAAGCTTCAGTGGTTTCCTGGAACACCATATTAAATGAAATGTATAGAACTGGCCACAACTAGCAGCAAGAGTAACTTGCATGGGTGTCAAGACAATCCATGGCTCTCATTTGGCAATAACAGTGAATAGTTGTTATGCTTATAGATTTGTGGCACCCTTTTTATTAAATTAGGTAATTAACTGAGTACCATCATCGTTGGAACACACATAGAGAAGGTCCCAAGGGAAAATAACTACTTGAGTTTCAGTGATTATAGTGCTTCAAGTTGTTTTTAAGTGAATTTGCAGCCCTAAAGTTTTTGTCGTGACCTTTTTCGCAGCTGCTGTGGAATCAACAATTCTAAGCTTTGCAACAGAGAAATGCCTGCATTTTATGCCATCACAGAGCACAGCTACATTTACATCTAACCACATCTGCTGAAAAACCTGAATTAGAGTGCAGAGTTCATATGAAAATTTCTCAACTTTCTTAAACAGTAGTGGGCATTGATACATTTTGTGAAAATCTTTTTCCTGACAGACTGGGAGGTAAGCCATCGAATTGTTTAAGAAATTGCCAAAACAGATAAATGCTGAGCAATATACTAGATTTACAGAGATCCTGCATGAGATGGAGTAGCTACATATGAACAAATGAACTGTAACACTTGTTCTGGCAGCTCCTGGATATACCAGTGGCAGCATGTCTACATGTGTATTCACTACTGTAAGCCCTAAAACCTACCTCAGAGAACTGTACTTGTTTGTCATTTCTTTTACTGTTTCATTTCTGGGAAGACAGTAAGACAAAAGTTGAAAGTGTAGCAAATCTCACTCTAACAAATAAACAGAAAAATAAAGAAAAGATTTTCTTTATAGCAACAGGAGGAAAAGTATGTGCATGCCTGCAGTTATCAGAATCAAACCGCTTCTTTCAGCATCTAGAAACACTTTAATCAGGAAGATTTTCAGCACAAAGCAACAGCAAGCATGGAAACAGTTCGTGTTCTTCTTTGCTATGAAGATTTTCCCTACAGTCTTTTCTTGTCACATCAGCTGGTAAAGAGTAATTTGGCTTTTGACTCAATAGGAATGCCATATGGGTCACAAGCTTCCAATTTCTCACTGCTTGAAATATCTTCATTCCAGTAAAGGAAGTTTCCTGGAGGCTATCATGAATAGAAATATGGACAGATTAGCCTCTCATATGCATAATCACACTTTGATAGAAATAGGACAAAGTGTGTGAATCTAAAGTGTGCTGAACAGACTTAAATCTGCATCTAGAACATCTAATATTGTTAGAGATTTATTGGTGAAAAAACAAATCACTAAACAAAATCAGAATAAACTTGTGAAAAGAAAAAAAATCCAGAATAGCAAATTATAGAAATAAGAATAAATTGAAGCTATATCTTCAGACATGGCTAAAAATTTTAGTAATTTCTTTCTCATCTGTCAAAAGGGAATGGAAATTTGCATGCACTGAAAACATCATGCCTTTGGTGAGACCTGTAGGAATGCTGCCATAATATCCTACCGCTAGGTGTTTCTGGGAAGGAGGCAGCTGCAAATAGATACACTAAATTCACCTGCCAAAGTGCTGATTCTGTATACAAAAATGTCAAGACCTTGCACTACAGCTAAATGAATTCACAGTAGATTAGTGACATCTAAATTGCCAACTGCAAGTAATTGAAACATATTTTCCCATGCTTTTTTTCTCCTTCTTAAAATAATGAACATGCACATGATTTGTAAAGGTTATAAAACAGCTTAATAGACTATCCCAAAATTTTTCCTCAAGTCATGTTCTTTATAGAGTGATTTAGTGTGAGTCCTGGATTTGATTAGGTCAGAAAGGGTATTACCACTGGGTTAGATAAAATATGCATAAGTGAGCCCTTTATTTGCACTACCTCCTTACACCAGGCAGACTCTGACAGAATCATTACTCCTTTCAATATTTTCTAGTCAGCCTCTGAACTCTCCAGCAGAGGTAACCTTTAAAAAAAAAAACAGTGGAGTAATGCAACAGCTGGTGCTTATCTCTGTCAGAAAGGTTCTCTAGGCAATGTTTTTTCTGCACTGTCTTTTGCCTCTGTTTATACAGAGAGGCCTGGAAAGAAGAGTTGGCATCACCCCTGAACATAATGGGATTAAGAGGGACCTGGAGACTAGAGAAGTCAGGTGCCACAGAAAATGTGGCTCTACATCTGCAAAGAGGAAAATAGTATCTAGGAGGGCTGTGAAAGAGACTTAAACTCTAAGAGCAAAGTATGACTAAATACATGTCAGAATGAAGACAGAGTAGCCATATGTGAACTGCAGGCTTGTTTTATTTTTTGATTAATTAAAGAAATAACCTTTAGGAATTTCTAGCAAACTTTCTAAGGAAAATAACGTCAAACAAACGAACAAGCCAACCAAACTAAAAACAGACAGAAAAAAGGCCTCATAGTAAAGGGTATCCTGAGCAACACTTGCAGAACAATGATGCAAATAATTTGCTTTGGGATTTTTTTCTCCTCCAACCTGAGCATTTTTTTCTCCTGCAACCTGAGCAATTTTTTCTCCAGCATGTGGAAATGATATGTCAAAGGTCTAACAAATATTTGAAATCTTATCTGGAAAGGAGTAACACTGAAATGGAATATATATCTAGTTAAAAATTCTTACTGAAATAAAACTAATTTTTTTAAACTTTTTTTTCATTATTATGACATCCACATCTTAGAGCTGGCAGAGCCCTGCGTATATTAAGTCCTATGTGAACAATAAAGATAAAGAGAGGCCTGGGAATCAAGGCATGCCAAGCATTGCTAATAGTTTTTATCTTAAAATAAACAGTATTCAAAAAAACAGAAGGGAGGTGGGACAAGTTCTGTGTGGGTGTAGGTTTGTGTGTGTGTGTAAACTTATTCAATCACTGGTCACTGCTTCTACAAATCTAGAGCTGCAATTCCTTATTCACCTAACCTGAACATATAGTAACCATAGGAAATGTAAAAATAAAGAATGGATAAGCCAAGTGAATCTTAGGAGGGTTTTCCACCATAAAAGCTAGACTGAAACCTAAGAAGCAAGAGGCTCCTAAGGAAGTCAAAAGGTATCACATGTGCTCTCAATAAACTGCTTTTTACTTACCAGCCAGTCTCAGGGGGTGATAGAGGTGAAAGGGTTTCAGACAGAAGAAGCATGAATAAGTGTATAGGCACAAAAAAAGAAAAAACAAAACATATGGTGGAGCAAAGAAAATAAATCCACAGTTTAAAATAACACCCAAAGAAAAGAGACAGCTGGGGAAAACAAAGAAAAACATAAATATGATATTCAAGAAGAAAAAAAAGCCTTTCTAAAGTGAAAGTTATTTGTATGTTTTTTTTAAAAAAATCAAGTTCGAGGCTGCCTGTTCTTTTCAGAAGGTTGTTGTGGCTATGGCCAATTTCTCTACCAAATGCTACCCAAATTAGTGATGCAATTAAGTTGAGTTACAAGCTGATCAGACTAGGAACCCACTTATGTCTGTGAGCTGGGAAGAGAGTCTAAATAGGACAAATAGACATTATGAAAACATTTATTAAGGAATGGCTTTGAAATACTATTGTCTTTATAAGTATTAAAAAAGGGGGCAGGCATACTTCAAAATATTATGTCATTTCAAATAGTCTTTACACGATTTGTAAACAGCAGCATTGTTTTACATAAATTGATAAAGAAAATTCATGCTGAAAAAATTTTTGTTTAATGTTTAGTGCATATTATTTAGAGGGGAAAAAAGTATAGAAATGGAGAAAAGAAGTAGAGGAAAGTGTAAGAAAGTTACGGAAGTCCAAATATAGAGTAAACTTCCAGAATGCAGATCTATGATGTTCTCAGCTTTGTGGAACATAATGACTAAAATACAGCAACAAATAATACGTAGTTTCTTTTACATAAAATGATCTGCCATCTTTCTTCACTTTATTTTACAATCATGAAGTGAACGCAGTCTTAAAGTTCAGAAAATGTGTTATGTCTAGTTATGACTGCTGTGAGACATAAAGGACTTCGAAAGTCACAGTCAGTCAGAAAACTGGCCACTGATAAAAGTATGTCTTAAAACTATTTCTTGACAGTTTAGAAGGTTTGAGAGGCAATCAAGAGAATTAATGATTTTTAATTTTACCACACCTGTAAGTACCTGTCATTAATAAAGTATTGTTCTTTATGATAGCATAAACGCATTTTTACAACAATATGTAATGGTCAAACAATAATATATAAGTGTCATAGAGTTATACCTATAGTGTGATCTATAAATAATGCAAATTCTACATTGTGAACACTACATCAGGAGAGCTTTTTGAAGAATAAAATAAACTTACACTAGTTTCAAATA
Source organism: Rhagologus leucostigma (assembly GCA_013397725.1). Taxonomy (NCBI): domain Eukaryota; kingdom Metazoa; phylum Chordata; class Aves; order Passeriformes; genus Rhagologus; species Rhagologus leucostigma. Next base: position 3,104,535 of record VZTD01006068.1, on the reverse strand, counting down.
CTGAGAAACAGTATGACAAGAATTATCTTCACCAGCATTTTAATTTTGGCTCCTTTTGACATCAGCAATTAAGTAATTACATCGATAAGTGTAGAAGACTACAGTAACGCAAGAGCTGGAGTGAGAGACAAGCCTCAGTGGAGACTAATTAACACCGACCCCCGAGACAGCAGCACATTTTCAGCATCTCTAGTGCTTCTCTGGGACAAAACACCAACACTTTGTAGACTTCACTTTGATCTCATGGTCCCCCATCACTGTGGATGCAGACAGATATCTGGCTGCACTCCCATAGATGAGAAATGCTTTCAAAGAGAGGTGTACATCCCTCCCAGGCACAGACTGACGTCACTTCCTCCTTCCCTCAGCTTCATGCAGAAGCACAAGTTCAGAGGGGTCTGCCTCTCATGTTTAGCTGTCTAAAAGTCAGCCATTCGGTCTAACATAGCAATAGTTGACACAAAAGAGATGATATTGGAGGTCTCATTCACTCTTTCTCTCTCTCTCCCTTTCTGTTCTCTTACTGACACAGAAGGGAAGCTATTTGGCTGACTTATAACAGGTGTGTGTACTTCACCCTTACCACTTCCTCAAATTAACTGAACCCAAGACAGTATCCACACACCGTTATTATAGAAGTAAAAACATTTCCAAATATATTTCATATAAAATATTCATTATGAGCCTCAGTGTCTGACTGGGGCAATATTTCCAGGTGTGACACCATCGCACAGGATGTGAATACCATTTTTCTTGGCAGTAATCCTTATTTCTATTGTGTTACATTGTGTCTAGATATAGAATTAGAGTCATGTGGGTATGCGTAAGACAAACACAAGAGGAATAAAGTAAGAGGGGAACAAAATGTTTATATCTTTATCATAAAATATAGAATTATTGGTTATAAGTTCTACTACAGTCTCCTGAATGAAGTGCTGTGCCAACTGCTTTATTTTAAAGAAAGAGAAAAGGAAAACTATCAGATAGAATAGAATGGAAAGTTAGCCTGACATCCAGTTGATTGCTTACCTGAAAAATAGTATCCACAGATATACAAAAAGCTACATATATGTAATTTTTCTTCTATTTTTATTTTTTTCTCCTGGTGTACTTCTTCAAAAGAATTCATTTTCTCTCAATATTAGGACAGCACTGAAACAACTACTTAATACCCTTGCAACCAGAGGTTTTGTTTTAAAAAAATTTTAAATTTTACAGAATGAATTACATTCAAGGAGAAAAAGTTTGCTACACCTTCACAATTAAAAAAAATTTAAAAGAGAAGATAGTCACTAGGTGCCTTTATTGCACTGTGTGTACACAGAAGTTACTGCCTTTGACTGGAATGATGAATATGGTTTTATTGTAGCTGTTATAATGTGCCAGATACATAAAAAAATATCAAAAAGTCGTCAGAATGTAACAAACTCCAGGAAACAGCATGGGGGGTAGGAGATGAAAGAAACCCATACACTAGAAAAAAAAAAAGAAGGAAGATTTTCAGTAAGGTGGAAGTCTTAATATCAGGATTAAAAGTTCAGATAGTTCTCTGAAGAAAATGCCTATCTTTTGTTAAAATAAATATGCATGGAAGGTGTTTCAAACTGAAGGGTGGCATACCTTATACTGTACATCTGCATTCACGTATAAATGAAGAATTATATGTGTATACATATATATGGAGAGAGAGAGAGAGATCAATAGATCTTCCTAATATTTATATTTTCTCACACAGGAAGATTTTTTTTAGAACACCATTTATAATTAGTGCTGTTTATAGCTACTAAATACATGCTTGTAACAGATAAAAAAGATAGTTTTAAAACAGTACTAGTGAAACAAAAAGGACAGACAGACTGATGAAATAAATAATTTTAAGTCTTACCCTATTATGTTCTTTCTATTTATATTATTTACTGTAAACACTGAAAGGTGTGTGGTAAGCTTCAAATGCTCATAAATATTTGCCTTTTCTTTTGGCCAGGCAGTAGTAGCAGTGCTGATGATAAAAGCTGGTATATCTAGTCTTGTTAGAGAGATTCTGTTTCCTTTGAAATAGGAGCTTTCCAGGCACTGATACTTTAGACGCAAGCCAACATCTATTAGCAGATAGCACTGTGAAGCTGCAGGCTAGGTAGGATCAGAGTAATGACTCCTATGATTGGCACTGTTAATGACTTTTTCCCTGAGTTCTTGTTCTGGCTAGTATTTACTATTTTTCTCTGTCTTTTCTGGACTTTTGCACATTGCACTGCATCAGTGCACAAAAAAAAGTTTGAATTTCAGGACATTACTTTTGATCTGAAAAATTTCTCTAAAATTTCTGTATGAATCCATGGAATTCCTCTTCCTAATAAGCCTGCCAACCACACAAAGAACGTATTGGTGTTGGACTAGAGGTAATAGATGAAGACTAAGCTCCATAGGAAAGCAAGCAACTTAATTATTTTTTCCTTTGCTTTTAATAAGCAAGCACTTAGGTAAAATAAAAAGTCTAGAGATATTAGTACCTCTCTACCAGTAAAGGTACACAGTTAGTTTAAATTGTGCTTGAATATTACAGAACTGCTTCTGAAATTACTACAGCTATGTGTATTAAAGGTGGAGTGTCATTAAAAGTGGCTCTTCATTTTATCTACTTCTAGCCATGCATAGGTGTTCAGTCTAATCTTGTTATCTAAGCAATTTGCAGAGTCAGTAGAAGTTAAACATTTATAGAGGGAGAGTCCTGTGTAGGTGTCTAAAATAGGGGGGAGGATAAATTACAAGCTAGAGATGCCTCACTTTTTTGAATGACAAAAGCAAGAAATAAATTAAATAGCTTGACCAGATGCCAAATCTTAGACAACTAAAGTGAATCTCTTACTGAATACTTGCAGGTATTTCCAACAGGAAAAATTAAGTTGAAGAATCCATGTTGCTATGACCAAATTTGCTTTAAGTTAGTGAAACTTATTTTCCTCTTCCACATTCCTTAAAAGATGAAAACATGAACATCACTTTTATAATAGTGTGCACCTTATGTTTCAACCATTGCTTCTTGTAACAATGATAAGGTTACATAGGGAGTCTGTTTTGAGAATTATGTTTGGTTTTTTTTTACTGAAAATGCTGGATTTTCCCTTAGCCATGCAAACTCCTTTGTTATTCACTGATCTTATTCACACATTAGGCAGGACTTTGCAAAAGCCTAGCATTACATTTCAGAACTGCAGAGAGAAGTCTGGATTCTTTGAAGATTTAAAGGCTCTTTGAAAATACGCTCTGGTGACTCCTTTCCATAGCCCACTGGAGTCACTGTAAATTTTTGCATGTACTTCAAAAGTCTCTGGATCAAATCAAACCCACTCCACCTCTCATATACATAACTATGCTTATGTCAAAAAAATTTTTGTAATATCTGATTTGAAGGAAAATTTAAATTGACCACACAGACATACTAATGTCCCCAGACTTTCTGATTAAGCCGAGAATATATGAACTCCACCATGTTTCTATACTGAAACTGGCTTTGTTATTCCATGATAGAAAGAAATGTATGTTTAACATTCTGCAGATGTCTATGCAGTGCTTATCTGCAGCCAGAATGAATAATTCTAAAAGGCTGATGTTCGAACACATACTACAGCGCAGCAGAATTAAAGGTGAAAGTTCAAGTGCTGCAATTTCAAACTATTGATCAATGGTAATTTTTGGCACCCTTGGGTTAGTGATGCTGGCATATGGCAAGCAAGCAAACCACGAAGGTTAAGTATGAATCATCAGTACAAATGTAACTCACCTTCTTCAGTTATCTTAGATTTAAAAAACTTTTTCTGTTAGGTGCTCTTTCTCCTGTGTGCTTCTGTGCACCGCAGCAAGGCATATCTTGTAGACCACATCTTCTGAGCACATCAAATCAGAGAGAATGTTGAGAAAGAAAGCTGTTTGTCTGTTCTTACCAATTTGTTGGATAACCCCAAAAAAGTTTTATTTACATATTACCACTACAGTTTTATTACACCAGGAATGGTTCAAATTTTCTTCCATTTATCCTTACAATTTCAAAATTGTCATAAAAAGATCCCTTTATCCTACAGATTTTTTGCTTATTACACTAGAAGTTATAGAAAGAATACTGTTTCATAATCTGCTTACTTACCAGACCTTGTTTAACTAAACATAATTTGTTTAATACTCATTAAACAAGGATATTAAGTATGTTATATTAAATAGTGCTGCTATGTCATTATTATTCAACATTGATCTGTTCACTAGGATGACATTAAAAAGACTCCTTTCTGCAAATTCTTATCCTTTTGAACAGCATATAAGATCTGGGTTGGGCTCATTTGTAAGAATTTCAAGCATAATTCTACTGTTTCCAAAAGCAAAAATATGAGGAGGAAAAAAATATTTTGCTTTCTTACAGTACCTCTGTAGTGTTATTACAAGTGCTAGTTTTATTCACTTTGTACTCTAATGATCTATGTATACTGTAAGACAGTTGCTGCTATGTATGAAGAAAAACAAGTACACCATTCATTTTTTTAAGAACATAGCCTGTGATAAAGTATTGTCAAAGCTATTAACAGGTCATAAGCTTTGTACTTAAGTTACATAGTTCCAGGACTGTGATTTGCAAGACTTTCTCACCTGCAACTTTGTTTTATTTGGTTTACCTGTAACTGTAGTTTCTCCAAGTAAGCAGGTGTCTATGGTTCATTTGTTTTACTTTTGTTTATCTTTGTATTGTAGAATTGTAGAATCATAGTATAATTTTTACGCAGATAGTAGTAGCAAGCAGTTATTTCATGTATAGTGAGATATTTATGACTCTTACATGATATTCTAGTGCAGAGAAATATAGACCTGGATACGAAGAGCCTTTACAAGGGGAGACACAGGGTGGAGCACTGAGAAATGCAGACACAGGATGGTAAGAGATGGGCACAGTCTGGCACCAGAGGCCGCACAATTATAAACAACTCAGCCTTGGTCAATTAAAGAAATGCAGGCCTGGAACTGCACAGAACTGCATTTAGGAGTTACAAGGAGAACACAAGACTGATGTCAAAAATACTGGAAGTCACTACTCATGGCAAATCGGGGTGTAACCTGAAGCTTCAGATTAAAGAAGAAAGAGTAATGTGTGCAAGTGTGCAGGCAAACATACAAAAATGACCCCTAGTGAATCCTAGGGTCAGGAAGGAACCATCAACAAGACCACCACATTCCTCCTGCTGATGAAAGACTCTGAATGCCAATGACTTGCTTTAAAACCCCACAGCTAGAATTAAACCTCCAACCTCACAGCCCAGAGAAGTGTGAGCTTATCAGGAAAAGATACAAAAACTAAATGTGTGTATAACAATTTGAAGTACATTATTAGTGTTGCTTTATTCAATAACACTTCACTGGACTAAGAATGATTAGATTCTGAAGATTTCCATTATATGAACAATAAATTATTTTCATTGCTTAAATATATATCAGGTGTGCTGCCTCTTCCTATAAACAAATTTGGAGCATAAAAGCTTGTGGCTAAGCAATTCCCTCACTAAAGCTGAAGATATTACCTTACTACTTACCGTTAACAAAAAAATAATAGGACATATGTACATCAGTTATATGATTTGGTTTCTAGGAAGTTCATTTCACCTGGGATGAATCATCTCAGTGATTATTTGATTGTTTTTTCACTTATTTTACAATCAACCTTGCTTTAGAGGAAAGATATGCTGCCACAACATAAACATCCAAACATAATTTGAAAGAAAAATATCTTTAAGCATATATTGAGTGGATTTATTTCAGAGTTGCAAATGAAAATGGGAAGTTTTCATTTTACCTAAATAAGAGACATGTATAGCTTATAATTACAAAGTAACAGAAGCGAGTTTAATATGTGTCTAAGAGAACTTTTAAGCTGCAATTTATATTTCAAATCCCATCTTGAAGTTTTAGGGCAGTTTCGGGGGGGTTTGTTCTGGTTCTTTTTTAAAGAATTTTATGGAACATCAGCAAAAGCAGCTATTGACTAAAGCTGTGAACAAAACCTGGGATAAAAAACACTTTGCATGGGAAATTAAAATAAGAATGTTTTTCCTTTACATAGTTCCACCAGGGAGTAGAGGGAGGGGGGGGAAAAGGTAAGAGACAAGGGAAAAGTAAGTCTCTTTTCAAATACCAAGGCAGATATGTCTTACACAGTTTTTGCATTTTGAATAAAATAATACTAATGGTAGCAAAAAATGGATTTTTACTGAATAAAGGTTACATTTCTTCATGTAACGGGGTAAGTGTGGATGCAGGAAAGTAAAAACACAAATTTTAAAAATTTTCTAAGAACCAATGCATTCGTCATAATTACATGACTGTTGAAGTCTCTGGTGTCTCATGTGCAATGCCTTAGTGTTCTTTTCTACATCACAATATTGGGATTTCTCATATGCCTACTTTAAGTCTGAATTTCCTTAATCCACAAGCTCAGTTTAAGTATAATCATAACAGCTCCATGTATTTACCAAATGAATAGGATGACATAGCATTGAGGTGGTACAGCTCTATCTGGAAAAATTAAAATAAAATATATTAAAATAAAATACAAAAAAATTCAAAACATTGAAAAGACTTTATTCTTTCCTTTCCAGAATTCCAAAGAGATACATCTAACACGGCACATTCAGTAACCTTTACCATAAGCATACAGGAGAAGTAAATTGGAAGTTATTTTCAATCTCTGTGGAACTGTTTAGGATAATTTCCTCCCAGCTCTTGGGAGAAAGTTCCTAGCAATTTCCTTTTTCTGCTTTAACCCTTTTGCCTTTTGAAGGCAGAATTTATTTTTCTTTTTCCTTTCATTAAAATCTTTTTCCCTCAGGGATTCAGCACCACAATTTTCCTCTCTTTGAATGCCTTCACTACTGAATTGTAAAACTCTCTGATCAGAGGACATGGATTGAGGAAATTTCGTGTCTTCCTACATCACTACAGGAGTGTACAGTGAGGATAACATTAAATCCAGAAGGGCCTTCTGCCAAAAGAGGGCCACATTCCTTGAAAACTAGAGTCATCTACACTTCCTCCCTTCTGCTGTCATTCAGTTACTTAATTCATGCAATGTAGAACAAAATCATCTGTGACAGTTTGTTCCACTCCTGCAAGCCTAAAGGTTAGCATACACTGGTTAAAAAAAAAGTGAATTAAATAAAGAAAACAAGATATTAATCCCTACATGTCCCTATATGTTCTAGCTCAAAATTGTGTCTCTAAAGAAGATGTAGTCAATTATGTGCAAGCAGAAACTTAAGGATCTAGGTGGAATCATCTGGTAGCTACCTTAACTGATGCAAGTTCATATCTCCTACTCTACTGACTTTAGTTTGAGAATTCTGCTTTTACACCTGGGTAACTGCTTGAGGTCCTGCTCACTGCAACGCATAAATCCTTATATTGTTATACACAGTGCTACCTGAACAGAATTCTAGTTGCTTGAAACACTTTTTCAAAAACCTTACAATGCTTTAGCAGAATCATGAAAATAGTGGATAAGAGACTGACAAAAGCTAAAAGTAACTGCTGTTCAGACTCAATTCATGAAAGTCTGCTTTCCTATTTTTCTTTGTGATCTTCCCCATAAATACAAAGAAATAGATTAAACACATAAAGAGTTAGCAAAGATAACAGCAATCATCTCACATTGTGTAGGATGACTGTTGAACCATAAGTTTTATTGCAGCTGATCAAAAACCTCTTCTATTGTCCTGCAGTGAACCAAACAGTTGTGTCAAAAAAACCCGTTTCCAGTGTTTTTCATCCTTTCACTAGGAAACAGCCTAAAGTCAACTGTCTCTTCTATCTCTGTCCAAAGCAATCAATAGAGAGAGCACAGCTTCCACTCTTCCTACACATTTGGAAACACACATACATCATAACTGTCAAATTCTTTGGAAATTAAAGCAGCCACTGAATAAACATAGACTATAATCCAGAATATGTTCAACCCATTCCTGTTTAAAGTAACCTGGAAGATTGTGGTTTCAAAGGAAAAAAAAAAAAGAAAAAGGAAAAAATTTTTAAAAATGAGAAAAAGAGGAGGACAGGTAGGAAAGAAAGAAAAAAATCAGTATCCTTGTTTTCCTTTCCTGTGAACCAAAAAGTCTCTTAGGAGTACAATGGGAGTATTTCTGTCTGCTGTACTTTACAATCATCCAGAAACGGAGAGTTTTATAATATAAGATGACTCCCTAGCCTTAGCTGATGAATGGCTATAATTTTCCATCGGACATCCTGAATCATCCAACTTGCCACAGCAAGGAAGCTCTCTAACTCTGAATTGAAGCTATAATTCTAAAATGTAAGACTCCACTGTGGAAGGGTAACTCATTGGTTGTGAATCCTTGACATTCAAGCACTGTCGAGGAAAAAAAAACAAATAAACAAAACCCAAATGCTATTTATTTACAGAGAAAAGGATTCTGAGTGAGCTTAGCCATTTTAACGCTGGGCACAAAACCCTAACTGAGGTCCAAAAGAAGATTTACAACAGGACAAAGCAGGATGATGTAGTAGGCAGTAACGCAGATCTCAAATAAAAAAGCATTATCAAGAATAGACGACTCTAAACAGGTCAGATATATGGACCTATATTAATAACATGGAAGTAGGTTTATTTGGCTTAAAACCCAGGTAAAAAAAAAATCTACTCTTTTTCCTCCCTAGAAATAAGAATTTGAAAGAAAGAGGCTGAAATAAAGGGATCACTGGTTATTAAAGTGATATCATCAAAACTCTGAAAACTCAGGATGAAAAGGTAATTATTATTTCATGTATTAAACATTGCAAAGCTCTAGCATCTGCAGAACAAAATAATGTGAAAAAACCAATCTTATTCCTAAGTGAAACTTGTTTTGGAGATCACAATGGGACATACAGTTGAAACTTAGTAACTAGACTAATGTCTGACAGACAAGAATAATGGCAATATTTTGTAAGATGGAAAATAAAGGTGAGGACTAGTGGTGCGCTAAAGGTGACAAGTGCAAATGTGTAATCAAGATAATCTTGTGAAAGTAGGGAAGTATGGTATAGCTAGGTCACTTGACTATCTTATTGAAGATCTGAGTTTTTTTGCTGGACAAAGCAGGCTAAATCTTCTATGCCTTGACAGCTGCTGAAGGCCCTGTGGGTGTGAAATATGCAGGACAAATACCAAAATCTTTCAGTGCTTCAGTTCCTACCTCTACAGTAAAAAAATGCTGCTTCCATTACGTCTTCTCAAAGCTGTAAGTACACCCATGACCATGTGTGTGTCTCTGAGATTCACACTCATGTTTGTTACTGGTTAGACGTACAAACAAGAATGTGGCATCCCTTAGCCTGGTCAGAAGCTCCCAGTTCACGGGCCAGTGGGCTGGGCTCCAGCAGCCAGACAGGGTTGTTCTGAGCCAGAGCAGTTGGAGATATTTCTTATGAAATTGCCCATGAAATCCCAAGTCCACTCAAGTCAGTGAAAGAGATGCTACCACATGGGTTGAACCAGGATTTCACTATTCGTGTGTAGCAATCTCGTACATTTTCCATTAATTTAAGAATACTGAAATCCACACAGCATTAATAGAGAATAAAACAATCATGATTTAAGTGGATGTGAATTATTTTTTCCAAATATTAGGACAGTGGTCTTTTTTGACTACCAGCCAGTTGGTCAGCTGTTTATTCACAAAATAAATGCCACCTTCAGCTTGGTGAGTAGTGAATGCCCCAAGATCCTGGCAAGTGAGATCACATTTAGCAGAATTTCATACTCACTTGTCAAGCCCAAGTCAGGCAAGTGAGAAAACAAACACCAAGCCTGCTTTTTCCCAAGTACCAACCAGATTTTCAGGAGACATAAGGTGTTATTATAAATTATGAGCCCTTATCTAGTATGTTCAAAATACAGTTGCAACTAGAGATATGTGGTTGGACTGGCAAATACTCATTCAGTTTCCATTTGAGGGCAGTAAGAAAAGCCTATTTTCCTAAGTGTCAATAAACTCATGGCCAAATCTATAAATAAGCTCCAAATGGATTTTGTGGGATGGTTCGATTTCCATTAGATTCCATCTTCAAGTATTAGTGATGTCTGATTTCCTTATTTTTACTTCCAGCAAATGGCATCTGCTAAGAAATGTAGACTTGAGTGAGTGCTGCACTTTAAATGAAAAATTAACTGAAGGTGAAACCCTAACAGCAGTTTTCAGCTTTTAGGTGACATTCAAAGCTGCATTCCAGCAAGGATCATTTTAGCTTCAGTGCTGTAACAGGGACTAAAACTGTTTCCTGAAAGTAGCACTACAAAGCATTTTAAATAATAACTTGGGCCTTTATCTTCTGTAAATTTGCCAGGGTGTAATTGGATTAGCCTAGAAAAACCCAAGTAGTATTCCTGTCTATTGGAAAGATACAGGATTAAAAACCAGACTAACAATTCTCAAAGTGGATCTGTGCAATTTCTGCTGCAATCCGTATAGCATAATAAATGATTATTTAAGGAAAGAAGAGCATTGAAAATCTACACAGAAGACACACTAAAAATGATCTTTAACATGGCCTTCTATTAATTGCATTTAAAAAAATAATTATATTAAATGGAGAAAAGGTATTTCCGTCACTTTTAAGTTACATGTCTTTAACTTCAAAGATGATATGCAGTATGCAATCTAACTTATTACAAAAGAAAACCAGTATGTGCAATATTGAGCAGTTTCTCAGTATATACTGGTTTTCACGTAAAAAATTAAAATATGGATTCTGAAATATGTTAAACTTCCAGTGAAGTACTTTAATGGCTTAATTACCATAACTACAGAAGATCCCTGCATGCATTACTGTCAAGCTAATTTATTTGAATATTTTATATTAGGTAAATCCAGAACAAATTGTTAGCACCTTCAAGATCCAGACACAGTATTTTCACATCTCTCGTGGATTACCATTTGGATAAAACTGTGGTTTTACACTGCAAGTGGTTATGCAAAAATTTGAATAATACTTTCACCTTATGTTTCAGGTTGAACAGAACAGCACAATTTATCTTTCACCTCTCATGTCTGCAAATAATGCTGTGAAGAAGAACATCTGTAAGTTATTCTCTTTCTTTTTTTTTGTTTCCACTATAAGCAGCATTATTTGGTGCATTTCAATGGTAACATAGATGCTACACAAATGTGGTTCCAGAGCCTTCATATCTTGAATTCCTGAAATGGGTAATGGTATCACATGGAAGAAATATCAGCAATACGAAGTTTTCTAATGTTTTTTTCCCAGATCAGTCTCCCCTGGTTGGAATCAGTTTACATATATCAAAGGATATAGAAACTGAAGAAAGTCTGAGGAACTTTCATTGACTACATATATGTACATATATGTACACAAACACATATGGAAATTTGATGACAGAAACACTGTTTTCCTGTTTATGAAGCTTATGTTTTGCTTCATTTAGGAAAAAAAACAATTGCTGTGTTCAAAATATTTCATTCAGAGATTGATGCATTTTAAATGGATTAATTCATTGTATAGGAGTAGGGGATGAAGACCATATTGGAGAAAATTTAAATTCCGTTCAATCTTTCATATATTTGCACTTTTATGACAGAACTGGATCTCAGTAGATGGGTTAAATCTGTATTCAAAGATTTACGCTAAATTTTATACCAAAGATTCTGTATTCACTGTTGTTTTGCTTGTTTGTTCTCAAGAAAGGAAATGGCGAAAACATAGATAATTTGAAAGTGGCTTTGTACATAGTAAGATATTTTATACTTGGTTAGGTGCATGAAACAGAATGTGAGCCCTTCATTCTTGCTATTTAGATCACTTCTTATGTATCTATTTTCTGTGGGAAGCAGATGAAAAAGTAGCATGGAATACATTTATTCTTTCCAACAAATTTCTCCATCTTGAAACAAGCAAAGTGCTGAAACAAAAAGTAAAGCAAGGAGATAAACCAGAAAATCTATAGAATTATTAAAAAAAAATATGATTGTCACTGACAAGACTTATTCAAGTACTCTAAAAGCTGAAATTAACAATTTTCATTCTGAAATTTAAGCAAGTTAACATAGTTAGCTGTTAAAATGATACATTTCGCACAACAGTTCAAATTTTGAAGTTCAGGAGACACATGGTACTTCTATTGTTTATGTGCATAGGGATATCTCCCAGTCAGAGAATAGAAAACTCTAAAGTGCAGACAGAATCTGACATATGCCTATTAAAGACTTGAATAATTCAAGGGAAAGTAATATTAGAAACCTAACATCGGAAAAATAAGGCTTGTCTTAGATGTATGATCAAATATTTCATCACCTCTGATAAAGTACATTTTTAGTAGGTTGGGATCGAGCTGCCACACAGGTGCTTGGAGGACAGCGTTCACAGGTATAATTTTCGGTTATGAATCCCTATCTCTTGAAATTTGGTGCAGATAACAAGAAACTCAACTCCTCCAGTGGCGAGGTAAGAAATATATAGTCATTTGGGTTTGGGGTTTTGAGTTTTATTTTGGATGGTTGGTTGGGTTTTATTTTTATGGGATTTTGGGGGTTTTTAATTGCCATCTCTTTTACACATATTTCTAGGTCTTAGTGTTTTCCTGTACAAGGTATGTATGTGTTTTATGTGGTAAGATCTCAGAGTCATAGAATGTTTTAATTTTTTCTTTTCTTTTCTCCTTGCTAAAGTATGATGCATGTCACATATGCAGAAACTGGATGAACATAACTGGTCCAAAACATGAGTCACTGCATTAATAGCTTGCTTCCAGGCATTACAGTGGTATCTTGGAAATTTAAATGTATTCAATCAACCCTTCCAACAGTCAAAACATATTTTCCATCTAAACTGTGTTACTGTGATACGGCACAGTTACAAGAATCTTGAAGACAGATTAAAAATCAGAAATTCGAAAACTGCTTTTTCATATTTTAACAAGTCTACTGTAGTCCATACGAAAACCTGTTATGCCCTACCTTGTGTGTACAAAAACAAACCCTGCCGTATTTATCTGTGACATTCCAGATTCATGCTGGTGTAACATGAGAACAATATGTGATTCTTTAAAGAGACACAGTAGGGCAGATGCTCTTATTTCAGAATAAGTTAAAGTTACCCTGCTTATAGTTTTTTCATACTTACACAAGATGATTTTTAACCTGCTCTTTGTACTGGGTCTGCCTTAGACAGAGACATTTTCCCCACAGCAGCCCTCACAATGCTTTGCATGGGTGGCTAGAAAGGTGATGGTAACACACCAGTGCTCTGGCTTCAGCTGGGCAACACAGGCACAGGAACGGCCCTGTCTCTCCAGTGTTCCTCCCTCACAAGTAGGAGGGGGTGGTCAAAATCCTGGGAGGGGACATAACCATGATAGCTGACTGAAACCGACCAAAGGGATATTCCATAACATATGATGTCTGCTCAGATATGAAAGGTAAGAGAAAGGAGGAGGAAAGGGGGGTGCATTCATTATTTACAACATTTACCTTCTGGAGTAACCACTTTTGGTAAAGCCAGCTTCCCAGCAAGTGGCCGGACATCGCTTGCTGATGGGAAGTATAGAATAAACCTTTTGATTTTTTCCCTTTGCTTGCGCTCACATGATCTTCACTTTTGCTTTTGTAAGCTGCCTTTATCTAGGTCTGAAAGGGTTTTTTTCCATCTTATTTTCTCTCACCCCACCCTGCGTCCTGCTGAGGGAAGTGATAGAATGGCTTGGTGGACCCCAGGCATCCAGCCAAGGTCAACCCACCACAGTCTTGAAAATCTGTTAACATTTCATAACAATGGGATCTTCCCAATTGCAAATTCTATCATATAAGCTTTTGAAAATACTGCTTCCTGCTAGTGAAAGCAATGAAACCTGAGATACATTCAGCTGAGGGTATTTCTTACTGTAATCTGTTAAATGTTTACTTTTGTTTCAATGCAATTTGAGTAAAATTGTAAAGATTCACTGTAGCTGAAGTGAAATGGTCAATATTTTTATCCTTAAAAAGAAATTCAAACTCTCACTGTCCTAGCTAACAGTAAAAAGACAAGTTAAAAGAAAAATAAAATTAGATAAAAAACAAAGTCTGAAAAATCTTTTTGCAAAGAAAATTCCAAAACCAAGTCTAATAATTTATTTTTTATCAAACCTGACTCTTGTATGAATATGTTTTGATCAAGTTGGCAAAAAGATATTGTGAAATCAAATGAATGCTGAATTTCAGGAGTAATACCTGAGTGATAATCATAGGGAATGTCGAGATTTTCTGCATAGATATTCAAAGCTCCAAGGACCATGGGACTGAAAAATGAGACCAATGCAATCTTGATAAAAATAAAAAGTTCATAGGGCAAAAAGAGCTCATTTCTCAGTATTTTTTGGAGGATAATGTACTTAGTAGGTAACAATGTGCATCCCTCATTGCGATGGGTATCTATCAGCAATTTTTCAAAAACACTGAAGTAAGAGAATAATTAAATTGTTAATGCACAAAAGTATTTAATGTGTATAAATGTTTAATGTTCATATTGATACATTAGTCAGTGTAATAATAATATTATATTAATTATTTCTTTAAAATTATTTCTTTAACTGCTTTACTGGTTGACTCTACTATTTACTATGAAAAGGTTAATTGCTACAGATGATGCTTTCTTCTGCTTAGTTCTGGCTTCTCCCTTCCTCTTTCTTGCAACAAAGCGTTTTGATATATCAAATTTTATCTTAGAAAGAGATTTAATAATCTGATTAAAACATATTCTCAATTTAAACTCATGATGGCAAAGCACCGTGCATACGTGATCAGCTGTATTCCTCACCATTTAGTCTATGAGTGCATATAGCTATCATATTCATATAACTATTCACAGTCAGTGGCTTTGAATATGCAAGCAACACTAAACTGAATAATTTAGATTTCAGTTTTCTGAAATACAGAGAAAAAAAGATGTAAAAACTTAAAATCTGTAGGATAATAGGAGCAGATGTCTGATTGAATGCCTTTTCTATAAATTAGATACTATACGGTATGGCCAAAATTTGGGATGCTTCTCTGTTTCCACATCATATTGGAGAATTTATAGTATTTACAGTAATGAGGTATCTCCATTTATTTTTATTATGTGCATATTCCTTAGTGCTATTCATTTTTCAATGTAAATTAGACTAAACTACATAGCTCCCTAGGTTATACTAGTCATCAGAAACCTAGTCATGAAAAACCATTTGCAATGCATTGAACTCTGCAGTAGAAATTGTATGCTGTTGTCACATGTTTTCTCAGCTGCTCTGTTAGCATAGAGAAAATAAATTTATTTTAAATATTTTAATTGGGTTTTAGCTGTCTTTCCTTTAAATTCAGAAGAGACTGGACTTTCTGCAGACCTGCGAGTGGTAGAAACCAAGCGTGGCCCAGCTTCAGGAGCTAGTGCCAATAAGTATTAGTGAGACACTGCTGGCCACATTGGACAGCGCTGTCTTACAAAAGGGAATGTCCTTGTTAACAGTGGGATGGATCAAACTGAGAGTGTAAGAAACTCCTATGTGGAATACAGGAAAAGTAAAAAGCAAATGTATGTAAAAAAGAAAATGTATGAAGAGCAGAAGAGAGCCTTTTGTACAATCTTCTACTATCACAGCAAACTCCCTTTTTAAAAGTATCATGCTGCTACATGTATGACTACACGAGTACTGAAGCCCTTATCCTTTGGAAACATCAGCTGAAAGACCACTCCACGTAGGCCAGTCAATACTGAAATTAAGTTGACATAAATTTTCGTTTGTTCACATCACGGAATCAGGACACAGTTCAGGATATTTGGTGATCTCTGATCCATGAACAACCAAGAAAAGATAGCAGGCAGCAATCAAGGGCTGTAAGTTCACACAGACCTGTCACAAGCTTGGATGGTGGTTGTCTCTGCTATCCATGATGCAGATTACTGCTGTTTCCCCATTCCTTTCGGGAGAGTACACTCACTCAAGAGTAACTGAAAAACAAACTGTAGCTTTCCTTTTGAAGCCAGTAGTGTTTCTTGTCTTTTGCACATTACCTTTCCCGAGAAAAAAGGTTTTTTATAAATGATGCTATTACTTTAATAGTCTCCATTTACATTCTGAATTTTCATTTTGTCAGTTATCCGATTCCATTTCAATGGTGAAATTTGTAGGCCTCACGGCTATTTTAATGTGATGCCTTTCATGCCGTAATTGATGCTTTCAGAGGAATCTCAAACCCTCAACAGACATCAGCTAAAATGTTAAGAGTGCCTCAAAGTCCCTCTGGTATTATATTTTATAACCATGAAAGAAATGTCATTATTGTAAATTCTCAGCCTTTGTCTAAAAATCTTGTACCAGTTCCCTTGAGCATCAGTTCAGTTAATTAATTCAAACAATTTCCCCTCTAATCTTTAAAACATTTTCATATTTAAGACAATAAATGGAACACTTAAGGGGCCCATTCGTTGTTGGTCATTAATATGCCATGGAATTAAAGGAATTATTGCTGGCCTTCAGTGACATGAATAATTTTCGTATGGTTTGGACCCATACAAGGTTAAAATTATGACCTCTCAGTGCTCTGAGCAAATGAATATAATGAAATCCTTTGAATAGGGCTTGCTACTCCTTTGCCTTTCTTGAAACCTAATTCGATACTTAACCACATGATTTATGCCAATTTTGGAATCATATTATTTAATGATAACTTTAAAATTAGCAATTAATTTAGCAATGGATTGATTACATTTCTCTTGAACCAGTTCATAAGGTTAATGCAATAGGAGTCTTATGGGTCTGGTCACATTGACAGTAATTGGTTATTATGTTACATGTTAAGATAAGGAGTCAGCAGTTGAGAATCCCCATGGTATTTGCAGGAGACAGAACTGTATGTTTGCAAACCTCTTTTCCTTCCTTCAAACACTTGTTTTAAATTCATAACAGAATTATTTTTGACCTTCAGGGTGATGTTTCATAAGGCTTATTTCTAATATACAATACCAGATTATAGCAATGCAGCAAAATAATCCTCTCATAGGAAGATCAACAAAGCCACTACAGTCCCCTTAGTGCTCGAATGTGGTATTTCAGTGCAACTGTCAAAATAAGATGCTGTCACCACAGAAAGCTATCAGTTTCTTGATACTATCTGATGTTCAGATTAAAAAGCTTATACTAAAGTCCAAAGTATATATTAATAACTTTTGTCATTATTTAATATAATTTTTTTCTATAATTTTGAATTTTATTACTCATAGTTATAAAATCCTGACTAAATAACTTGTGACCAATAAGTTGCACTGATCAGCTTCTATTAAAGACTAAACTAAAGGACACAGGATGAATTAAGTATTTGTGTGTTTATTATCTCATTTTATGAATAACATACCTATTGACAATTTTATGCTAAGTGACAGCACGTAGTTTAACCCATGTTTTCCAGATTAAAAAATATTGAGAGGATAATAGATAAGGATAACACAGTTGAATCAAATATATTAACCAAGCCTCTTTTCATTTAGTTTCCTTTTGAAACGAAATCATTAGAAAGCTTTTACAGCTTATGAATTGATTTACCACACTCATTGAGACTTTTAAGGAACTCTTTAAAGTTTTAACAGCTTACAAGTATGCATAAAAGAAAACTGTATGCAGAGTACATATTCATATCTTAATGGTTATGAGCCTAGTTTATCACATCTAAACTTTTACAGTTCCAAAGAAAAAATTAAGAATTCCACTTCCAAATTTTTGAAACATTCAAGATAAACTGTTTGAGTTATTGCAAGATGGAAAAGTACGAAAATCCTGGTTCAAAGACTGTGGAAATTAAAATATATTTCTGAAAAGGAATGACACCAAATACACTGTCATGAGGGACAAGCCCCTAAGAAAAGTCTGCAGTCAGGTCAACAGAAATTAAGGGAAAGGATATATGAAAATATTACATGTCAACTATCTCGAAGTACATCTTCTGAAGGTCATGTTTTCATTAATTAGATTAGGCACTGTCAATTACTTCTGTTTCTGAGGCATAGCATCAGTCACATTCTGTTAGACGATGTGCTACAAAATGACTTGACATGATGCACAGGAATACACTGGGAAATTTGGAAATAGTATTTGAGCATTTTCCACTTGTCTGAGTGACCAAACACCTAAACATGACTGCCAGTCCTTACTTAAAGTTGGTCCCAAGTCTTCCAATGTTGAGAGTACAGGAAATTTGGTCTGATTTTTACTGTCAGAGCTATGTGAGGAAAATTATATGCTATCTGCTTTGGAACAGTGCTTTCCTGTAAGCCACAGCCAGGCCCCATTCTACTAGCATCCAACTGCACCACAAAATTGCAAATATACTTAAGATTAGTGACTTAGGTATCTTTTCGGATTTTTTCCCTTCTCCTTTTCTATTAAAGGTCTTCTGTGACTTAATATTGAGTACTGGTTAACACGTGTAGAAGTGGGTAGGGGAATTTTAATTTCCCTAGAATATAAATTGCATCATAGTTGAAGGCAAAAGCCACAGTTCAGTTCTCCCGGAAATATCCCCAAGAGGATCTGAACTTCATTGCTTGCTTCTATCATGCGCACCTGGCATGAAATGAACAAATGTAATATTGCTGTGAAACACCAAGGAAGAAAAATCATCTATCATGAAAAAATTCAAACTAGAATGGGATCACGTACCAATTTAAAGTACATTTCTCAGGCATGTATATAGAATCATAAGCATAAATGTAGGGTATGACTTGCCTATCCTGAACGTGACCTATTACCCAATAAGGGAATGCAAATTAAAATGTTCTATTATATAATATATAGTTCATAAACTATCTTTATATAGACAAATTTTCATACTATCTTTGTCACTAAGGCCAATGAGAAAAATATTTAAGCACTTTAAAGAAATTTGCTACCATTTGAAGTAAAATTACACTCATATTTTGACTCTTATTTATTGAGGTCTGACAGCATGACAAGACACTTCCAGCCTCTTGACTTCATGTCTGAAAATCCTAGCAGCACTGAACAAAAAGAAAACAGATTAAAAGAGTTAATCTTAAGGACAAAACAGGCTTCAATAACCTACCTTAAAGTATGCTATTGCTTTTCCTTAGATCAGGATTTTATTCTAAGTGCATAGATCTCTCACTATGCTCCAGAATATTAATACTCTTGTGAAAGTAAATGTATTCTCATCCTTAGATCTTGTAATCCCTACAGTATTACATTTTATTTCCTGGCTTATGGCACACGCTTTTCTGTAAAGGCATAAAGTTGAACTTGCAGCCTCAGATGATATTTGCTGATCCAGAGGGTTGCAGCCAACATATAGCAAAAAATGAAACTACTGCTTCTTCTCGTCAATGTTTCAAAGGAATCTGTCATCATTAAGTCTCTGAGACTGCAGGTAACTGATAATCGCAAATATTTTCCTTTCTCTTCCTCTGCCTCTCCTCTTATCTACTGGATATTAATTTTTGGGATTTTTAAAACTGTAGGATATCTAAGGCTGGTGGGAATGTTAATGTCCCTGAGTTATCCTAGACTTTCAAATAAAACTGAATGTAGAAAATTTGGGCTAAATACCATAAAAAATACCAAAATGTCCAGACTATTAAACAGAAGACATCTTTTCAAAGGGAGAGTCAAAATCCCTATCACAGGATCATTTATTTTGCACTGGACAACATGCACAAGAATACAGAAACAATTCTGAGCTGGGATGATAGATAGAGGCACTACTGTAGTGCTCAGAACTCAAGTACCAATACACCAATGATGAACAAATTCTGCCAAATTTTTAGAAGGATAAATTGCATCTTCATAGCTACTCCCAGGATGAATTTGAGGTTATATATTTTCACGCTGTAAATTAGAGTTAATCCATTGGGGCAAAGTCTTAAAACTACTTTTTCTTTCCATTAGTGTTTGAAGAGAGGACAAACCACCAGCTTTGGTACTCACCAACCCAGTTTCTTTCACTCTGTTTTGTTTGCTGTCTTTACCAGTTCCTGTGAAGCTTTCTGCATAACAAGCACTCAGTCATACACAATCTGCCTGTATTCCCACGACATTTCAAAATTAACCTTCTGCAAGACACTTGTCTAATTTTAAAGAAGATTGTCAGCTTCTGTTGAGGTAAAATGGAAAAGAGTGAAATGCATGTTTATTCACCGATATTGATAACCAACAACATAATTCCATAGGGAGACATAACAGACAGCAAACTGATAGGGATAAGAGAAATAGGAGGAACCTAATGCACTGAAGTGCTGCTTTAGCTCATCAGGAGATATATGGCTCAGCCCGGCTAAGTGTTTAGCAATGGGCACCAGAAGCAGCTATCTGTCCTGCAGCAGCTGAAAAGTTAGGTCAGTAATGCTGCTATAGCATCAGCCAGTAGACCACAGAGGAGATGAGAAAAAGAGGAAAACACTTGCGAAGAGAAGATCAGAGTCATCAAAGGGATTTTGGCTCTGAAATCAAATGCAGTCATCAGCTCTCTTGCCTATATGACCCCATAGCTGCATAGCTGTCCTTTCTCCAGCTCCTTTTTAACTGTGCTCCAACAAAGAAAGTTGTTCTGTAGCTGAGTACTCACATGGGTGAGAGGTGAGGTCACTTCAAACCTTTTGGACTGACCCTATTTGGAGCAGTGGGCTGAAACTGTCTTAGAAGTGCTTTCCTAGAGAATCAGACACCTACTGGGACGCCCAAGACATCCCTGGATTAATTTCCTGTTTCTTTAATGTTGATTTTCTGAGTTTTATTTAAAATTTTTTAAAAAGTTAATTGAAATGAGAGTGAAGTCAGACTCGTGTTTACACTAGCCACCCTTGTCCCCTTGTTCCGTCACTGTGATATTTGAATGACCCAACAAGCTTTATGTTATGTTTCAAGTAGAAAAGGAAGCTCTGTTGAACCTAGCCTGGGATCAAAGATCATAACTGTGAATAAAAACCTGAGATATGTACTTTATTACTGTCTAATTACTAATTCTGTTTGAAGAAATCCTCTTGTGTGCTCTTCATCAGTTCCTGTTTCTTTGCAAGAGAACCCACATTGCCTTTCAGTGAGAACCCCCAGTGTGCCTCATGTTATTACTACTTTGTCAACAGTACCAAAGATTTCTTGCATAATTCAAACAAAGGAGGAAGGAACTATTATTTATAATCAGCAACTCTGAATGTGCTTTTACAGGAAAACAGAAAAGCAATTTTTGGCCTGAGGTCTTTCTTCCATAAGTGTCAACCTTTACTATCCAACGGAAGAGATTTAGTTTTAAGCAATAGTTCCAAACATCTTTTTACAGTGAAACTGTTTACTCAATTTATGTGCAAGAAATTGAGCATTTCCCCTTTAGTAAACATGTGCCGTCTCTCACGGTCTCTGTTTCTGTTTTATTACGTTGACTATCGTTGAATAGTTCTTTAATTTGCCCAGTATTCCTGATAGCAACTAGCAAATACCCAGATCTAAATGATAAAGGAGAAAGAATACTTATCCTTACCATTGGAACTTCAGCAACACTCTCCCTTTTATTCTGCATCTCGCTGATACTTAATTTCTGGCATTTCTTCAATTTCCTACTTTTTGTTAAATGTCTGCTTCATGCATAGATTTTGCTATCACAAAAAAACTGTATATAGGAGCTTTGCACCTAGATTACAGGTATTTTTTCAACATTAGAATCATAATTAATATTATTTAATATCATTGTTAGTTTTCTTTACTATACTTCTATTTCAGTGTGCTTTAATGTCTAAACTCTTTAAGTCCAATACCTGTTTACCAAATTATCTACATACTCATTTACATTGTGTGTTAGATATTGCATTTGTGGTTTCTTTTCACTTGTATTGCCCCTAGCACAAAAGGCCTTTTTTGGTCCAGAAATGGTTTTTAGTCGTATCAGGGATTTTTGTGTAAGTCCTCCACATTGCAAATATTTTCTTTCAGACATCCAGCAGTATCACTGTGATATTATTTTGCTAATATGCAGAGGGCAGTATATTATTCCATTTCTTTAATCTAAGACTCAGACATCTAGCTGCAATGAAGGCACTATAGTTACTTAGTTCCCTCATTCCTTCACTTCCTTCTTTTAAAGATTCAGGTTGTGGTCAGTTGTTCTCCTGGGTCCACTGTGCACTTTTTAACTTTATTTCACCACTTTTTTAATAAAACAAAATGGGGTTTGTGAATAGCAAGGTTTAATTACTGTATATTTTTTCTTTATTCTTTTTCCTGCCTCTTTGTTTTAACATTTCACTGCCTTGCATAATTTTCCACCTCTGTATCATTCTGTGTAGTGGTTCATTGCATCTCTCTGCTAGGACTTTCCCTTTAGAGCAAAGATTCCTCTCGGGCATCTCTACAACATCAATAGGATTCTTTTGTCTTCAGCGATTACATCTGCCTTTCCAGCTTCTGTACCTTTCCTTTAATATAGAAAGCACTTTACACTAATTCTTGTCTTTTCTTCTGCATCCATAAATAGAAAATACATACACACTTCTTATGAAACTGTCTTGCATTTTTCAATAGCAAACTTAAATAGCTCCAGTGTTTTTCTGCATATTAGAAAGTGAGTAGGATAACAGTTTGGCAAGCCAAGATCTCCTGTAGTTTTAATCTACAACTCACTGTTAGATCATGTAGACATTATTCATGGAACAAAACTTGAAGGGGACTCCTGCTTGTCTGGATGCATATCTTGATGGAGAAGTTGTGGGTTGCCATTAAGATATTCATATCCCACCACATATCTCTGTAAGAGATTCAATTCTCTAATCCCTAGCTATAACATTAAGTAGCTTAGTCCCAGAAGTACATTGAAAAACATTAATTTTATACCATCCCACCTACTGGAATATACTGTCCTCGGTAAATTCCCTCTTTCACTTCCCATTGACCAACATTTATGGATTTCTCTTCAGGTTGCACTTTTTTGCAAATTCCCCTTTCAGAGAAATACTTCCTTCAAGGCACCCTGCAGGTATGTTTTGCAGAAAAACACATTGCAATCCAACATCACAACACTTCTGTGCATTTACCCCACAGTCACTCTTCTTGATGTACTGGATCATGGGCCATGCCATAACTTCTATCCAGGCACAAACTCTCTGGAAGAGAGAAAAGGCTAAAATTATCCTTCCTGTAGAGAATATTATGAACACACATGTCAAAGGGTCACATATCATAAAATATTCTCATTATCTGTACTACCTAAACCCACTGTATCTGTATAACACTGAAGCAAAATAGTGTGAGTTCTTAAGGAGATAAATGATGTCAAACTTTATGTTTCTCTTGAGAAAATACATGATATTACATCTTTCTTTGCCTAAGGGAATTTTGGATAAACCAGAGAAATGAAGAGAATGATTGGAGAATTTAGTGATAAGGGAATGTGAAATGTTTACTACTTCTTTATTTAATAATATTATTGTTATTGTTGTTGATATTTATTATTGTTTTCATTTATTTATTTATCTATTTATTTATTTATTATTTTAAATTATTTGGCTGAACATGTATATTTCATGATAGTATGGTTCAGTCTTCAAAGAAGCATTTTCACTTACTGATTTCTCTAAGGCTATTCATTTATTCAAGTTAAAATGAGAACAGCTCAAAATATTTCTATCATCTAAGTAACTGCAAAAGGAGGAGATAACATTGCACTTTCACCAGGATTAACTACCAGTTCTCCAGTAATATTTATTTACTTTTCTTCAGGGAGTCTTTAAAATTGACCCTTCTCTCATAAAACAAAATAATAGATATGAGAAATAAGCTTTATGATGGCATGATAACAATGCATTCAACATTCTGTGAACATATTTGTTTCTCGTAATTTTGTAATTCCATCAGTTTACTTAATAGCATGGAACAGGATCCATTATATTTGGAGGAAAAGGGGAAAAATGGAGGGCAGATGATAACTACTGGAGTAGGTCTGTACTTGTGAATCAGGCTGCATGATATACTTTTGTAAATATAATTTTAGATACAGTTGTATTACACATAAAAAGCATCTGACATATCTGAGAGTAGAGCTCAAGATTACATGGCAAATGTAGTTCTTGGCAAAGTACAAAGTGAAATGCTAACAACTCATGTAGAGTAAGGTGAGAGTATCTGATCTGAGATACATGCTGCAATTTAATTTATGTGATGATTCATCTTTCAAGAACGAGTGATGGGCAGCTCTAGAACCCCAATCTTTACAGTAACTATAAATCAGTGTATGTACAGAGATACTGACACACTTCCTTTATGCTCAACTGAAAATAAACATAATATTCTATATATGGCAAAGCAGAACACCAATAAAGATTGACTTTTTACCTAGAACTGTTGCAAGGGAAGTCTGTCATCTATCATGAAACTATTGTATTGAAAATCAAGCACTGAAGACTTCTGGATAAGTGGATCTAAAGAGTGCACTGAAGTGATTTGAGAGCACAGTATCATATTTTTATGGTTTAACCATTCTCTACCTGTGCAATTGTGATACTGTTAAATTTCCTCTACCATCCTGATCAAATTAAATGGCAGAAAACCATGGTCAATATCTGTTTTTCTGAGGACCAGGAGCAAGAATTCATTCTGCGCTCATTCTTTCAACTTTAAAGAACAGACTCAGTCATGATAGACTACTTCAGCCATCAAAATTCTCTAAATTTTTCAGACTTTCTGTCTGAAACAAAGCATTTGGTTTAAATATGAAGTCCTACTTAATAACAGATAGGAAACAGGATTAAAATTTTATTTGTGAAAGTCTTGTGTGGAGACACAAGTTTTTTGTATTGCACCAGCATACGGGCATGAAAATGTGCAGAAATTTCTTTTTACAAATGCACTGGTTACAAATTACTGCATTTTTGAAACTATAGATAGGACAGTTGCCCATTACCCTGCCCTGGCCATTATGCTACTTACCCTACCATGGTCTGAGATCTGCCGCTTTCCCACCCCCTTCATGTAGCCTTATGGGGTGGTTGGGGATTTGGGGCCCCTGGCACCACCAGCACCAGCCCCGAGTCCAGGATGGGTGCCCCGGTCCTGTGTTCACCCCTGCCCTCAGTCCGTCACAACAGGCCTCTGTAGAACATGGCACGGACCCTCAGCACTCAGGTATGGCAACCAGCCCTCATGAATTAGAGTCTGGAGCACAAGTCTAGTGAGGAGCTCATGAGGGTACCGGGGTGGTATAGTCTGGAGAAATGCAGGCTGAGGAGAGATGTTCTTGCTCTCTACAACTAACTGACTGGAGGTTGTAGCAAGGTGGGGGTCGTTCTTCTCCCAGACAACCAGCAGTAGAACAAGGGGAAATGGTCTCGATTTTTACAAGGGGAGGTTCAGGTTGGATATTTAAAATAATGTTTAATCTTTTTCCAGTCTCTGCTAAATTGTCTTTTTATGCATCAAGGTTACAAGTCTTTTTCACAGATAATCTGTGGAGGATTTCTTAATACCGGCATTTGTCAGCCAGATGCCAGCTAGTCACTAGATTCTAAGGAAGTTTGCTGTTGCTAGTAAATCGGTTATTAAATCCTCTTGAGACTTTGGAACAGAATCCACCCAAAAATATTTAGCTGCTATTATGTCATTTTTTGGCAGAGTCACCTCAATTTCAGAAAGTTTCTTCTGTAAAACTCTCACCAAAAATATCTCTTGTAAGGGAACATACCTCATACCCAAGGTACCTTTCAAGTAACTACCACCAATAAGATAAGGAAATTCATTTTGAAATGTTTCTTTTTACCACAGTGCATAATACCATGGAAATATGTTCCTGAAGAAAATAAGTATGGCTCCTACACCGTGGAACATATTCTTAGAAATATCTCTCTGAAACACCAGAAATAATTGCTTACATTATCAAATGCACAAATCTAGACATTCTAAATAATTAATGTCTGGGAAAAAAAATACTTTAAGCAACAGTGTCAGTGATTTTTTCCAGTAAAAAAGTAGTTCAGTTGAAGCTTCACAGAAGAACCAAAAGTAAAAATCTTGAAAGCTGTTTCCATAAACATTTTCTGAATTTTGGTCATAAAGATGGAAATTCAAAATCTTTTCTACATTATGAAAAAAGCTTAAAGGAAGCTAAAGTTATGATTTCCACACCAGGTTGCTTATAAACTTATGGACAAAGGTTTTCTTGTAAAAGTTGTCAAAGACTTCTGAATTTACCTGTTA
Source organism: Rhagologus leucostigma (assembly GCA_013397725.1). Lineage (NCBI taxonomy): Eukaryota > Metazoa > Chordata > Aves > Passeriformes > Rhagologus > Rhagologus leucostigma. The sequence continues at coordinate 3,078,299 of VZTD01006068.1, read as the reverse complement.
TTCTGTAATTCTGACTACATTTACGGTTCAGCATTTATATTAATTGCAAGTATTGCTCCAAGTATATAAATTATTCTCCTTCATAAACTTTGTCCTTTTTTTTTTCTGCATATATGTTATTGTAGTAGGTTGAAACTGAGTTGACAGACAAATTTCTAAGCCAATGACGCTTTTGCAATTTGCATATTTAAACGGCGCGCCGGGGCAGGAACTTCTCTTCTTTGTTCCAGCTTTCTCTGCAGGTAGCAGGGGGAAAAAGGGCCCCGGGCTCCATCTCTTGGAGCAGGCCTGGGCCTCCCCTCCCCCGGTGCCGCGGCACGGGCCCCCAGGCCACTGCAGAGAAAACCATCCTGGAGCTACAAGCAGTTAAAAACAGCCATGAACTGCTGCGCAGCTAACACCACCCAGCGCGGCTTCTGGGGACCAGCAGGCCTCCCCTCTCCTGCACACGGCCGACGCAGCCTGGCACAGAGCTGGCGCAGGCCGGTGGAGCCTCCTCTCTGCAGCCAGCACAGCACACGCCGAATCAAAAGGAACATCATACACAGCCGCTGAGGACACCTTTTCTTCCAAGTCAGAGAGAAAGAAAAGTAAAGCAAGTCACATGAAGGAGAAGAACATGGCGGCTCCAAGGTCAGAAAGAAAGAGAAAGTAGTTCACATGGGACAAAGCTAAAATTGGCGGCGGGAAAAGAGGGCAGAGGCACGCCTAGTGTGAAGCTTAAAAATGCTTCTTGCAGGCTGTGGTAAAGAAGCTGTAATATCACAAACTGTTTGTGTCTCTTTAATCCATTTTGAAGTACATGGAGAGATAAAAAATCCACGCCTGTGAAAATAAGAAATGCCTGTGCTATGTTATATAGATGTGAAGAGGCTTTTAGAGATTTCGAAGCAGAGAGCCTTTGTTTTCAGGCTGGAATAATTCATCTTTAAAATGACTAATAACCCTATGTGGTGGCCTATGACTGGCAATTTGAAGGGACTGTGAGATTTTCATGGGAGAGATATTTTTTCACGTCAGCAAATTGTGTTTACCGGGCGGATTGCTGAGTTGTGAAGAATTCCACGGCATCGCAGAAGAAACCCTTTTCCTTAAGCATAAGAAAGAGACTTTTAAGAACTGTAACACTGACCGAATCCCATGTTTTGTTATCCTTTGTGCAAGTGGGTTAGAAAGAGGGGGTGCTGGAAGAAATGGGGGTTTACTTTAATTTCTTATTATTTCTTTTTTTTTCCTTTTAATTCTGTTAGCAATAAACTTTCTTTATACAGCAACTGTTTAAGTCTGAACCTGTTTTGCCTTGCAGTTCTCCAGTTTTCCTCAATAATCTTTAATTTTCCCCTTATGCAAACAGATTTCATGTGCTTGATGTTTAAACCTGCATCAAACCATGACAGTTATAATTGCCTGAGAAGGATATTTTGTAGTAAAATAAAGAATATATGCCTCTCCTTAAAAGGACCTGTTATAGCAACTACAAAAGAGTAAAGGACAATCATAAAACATTCTCTCTATAATACTTGGAATCTCAGTTCCAGCTGTCAGAAGTAAAACCAAAAGCAATTAACACATCTTAAAAGCTGAACCCAAAAGCCTTTGCCTCTGCAATTATTCACAGAAGTCAATAATGTTAGAAAGTACTCATCAGAGTACATCAGAGTAAGTAAAGGCTCACAGTCTGCCCTGCATTAGAAGGTGATTGTCCCCTCTTAAGAAATATGAGTGACCCATTTAATTAATCCTAGTTGTACCATGAGGAAGTGGTGGTGTTATATACTAGCAAAATATTTATGTTCAGGTCAGGGTCGAGACCCAATGGCTTTGCACTTAATAATATATCTCTCTCCAGATTTTGCTGAGCACAAAATATATAAAGATCTGTATTGCTCCAGCTGAGCAGGTACTTTTCCACGGTAAGAAAGACAGAGGAGTTTTCTGTGCGGTAGCAAAAGCATGTCTTCAGCACAAAGTGGCTGAAATGTGTGATTACAGCACAGAGAACATTCAATTCCACATTCAGGTTATAAGAATCCCCCCTATTCACTAAATTATCCAAGAGGAAACATGAGCCTGATTTCATAATCATAATTCAGTTAATTAATGAAGAAAATGTTTACTCAGTCTTTTTTAAATTTATTTTTATGTTAGTAAGGTAAAGGCATTTTCTGCCCCTGAGATTTCTTGTACATTTCTACTGTAGTTCATTCTTCTAATGCTTTCCTAAGCATAGACTATGCTTCTTGTTAGTGATAACTTCCTGTGATAACAAGAAAAAAATAAGAATATATAGACAAGAGGGGGAGAACAAGTGGTATCAGTAGACAAGAGTAATATACACTGGAATGAATATAACATTTACGTTCCTCACAATAGTATGAAACATTCAAGGGTATAATGCTGTTTATGCTTTAGGACACAGTGAATTAAATATCTTTTAAGCTCAGTACTGAAAGAGAAGGTTTACACTAAACCGTCCCAGTCAAGCTGGCACATGTTACGTTTATAGAGTGAAAGCAACTTTTAGTGAACCAAATCTGCTGTGTAGTCTCATGAATCCAGTCAAAATGTAATACAGAGATTAATTACCCAAACACGTTTTTTTAATCATGGTCTAAAAAGCTTTCAAAACTTCACAGAATTCAATACATTAAGAAGGTCACAACATGAAATTGCTTTGTAAAGCAAAACTGATACAAACAAATTTCTGTCCTTAAGAATTCCTTTGTTTAACCCATTTATATTTCTGTCTCCAAAGAGAAAGAGAGCTGCAGAGAATCCAAATCAGCAGTGTTTAAAGATATGAATCCCTCTTAGGCACCTGCAATCCCACTGAAATCACTACGTGGTCTCACAAATGACACAATCATCTGTAAAGCTTAACAAAATAAACTTGCTCATTTTGCTCAGATAAAATGAATGTTCATTCCTAGTCCTCTTAAATTCTCACTCCTAAGTGTACTTCTCAATTAGAAGGACCTAGTGAGCAAGAAACAAGTTAAAGCAATCAAAGAAAAATGACTAAACCCCATTCCTTTCTTATGCTTGCAATTCCCATACCTCAAAGAGCCATTTCCCAAATACATATGTACCAAAGCTTTCATTTATGCCCTGGCAAATCTTGCACTCAAAGAATCATCAAATTACAGAAATGTTGGTTACGAAATCCACGCAAATTCAAAGAGGGATTGGTGTTCACATAAGTTTCCCTCTATATAAAAATTTTACAGTTTAAACACTCCAAAGAAGACTCTGTAGCATAAGAGTTATACACATCTAATGAAAAAAAGAAAATAACCCTACCCAAACCAACCAACCAACCAACCAGAAACAAAAAAACACCCCAACCACACCCCAAAAAAACAACAAAACCCCTACTGGGATAAAGCCTAATATCAACTGGAAACAATTTTCCAGATGACTGATGGTGAGGTGTCCTGTGTGCCAAAACTCTGTCTCCTACAAAGCTGCTCCCTGTGCTAAATAGCTGCTTTTGTTGGTTTCTTTCAGTTATTTTCCCCACAAGTGAATTTCAGCTGGCAACAAGGAAAAATGTCTATTACTTTTTTTTATGAAGCTGATGGCATCTTTAGTACAATTGCATACAGCTGCTGGGGACGAGTGATGCTTTGCCAAGTGCATCCGGTGATGTCTTGTTTCCCTTTTTTTGTGCTGCATTGTTTCCTTTCCACTCACTCTGAAATAAAAAGAAAAGAGAAATCAACAAAGTTGAATAGAGAAAACTTGTTCTCATTTTTTGCTTATGGAGCAAGAGAGAATGAGCCCACCACTTAGAAAGGATAGCTGCAGACACTGCTTTCATTAGAAGAGCCTTTTTAGGAAGGAGAATGACAACAAGAATGACACAAACTTTTTAATACCGAGCCAGGTGAGGATGGTCAGGAGGTTATGGCATTGCAATAGACTTCACAGGAAACTATATGCAATAGCAGACTGCAGCCATGGCCAGTTTGCTGTCACTTTAGGATATATGTTTCATAAAGTCAAAAACTGAAATGATTTGGATGTTGATACAACCAGAAGAAAGGCTCAGGACTAGCTTTTGAACCATCAATTTTGTCCCAGATAATGTTCTCTTAGTAAAAGCAAGCAATAAATTAAAAATAATAATGAAAAAAATCCAACCCACGTTACCTTAAATTTGCTAGAATAGGCCATGTACTTTCACGTTTTTACAAAGCAAGTTGAGAAGCTTCAGTGAATAGACCACAGAATAGCAATACTACAATATTTCCTCAAGCCTAAAGATGCTTTTGCAAATGTACACCAAGCCATTATGAGCATGAAAGAAATTTAAAGTTCCTGCCTAATAGAATGCATGTATGATATCTCTATCTTGTTTCAAATCCATGAAGGACAGATAGGCCTAGAAGTAGTGGAAAAAATAAAATTTGAAACTAAGAAATCTTTTAAAAATTTCTTTATTTTATATGTCTGGGTTTGAGACAAATTAGAAGTAAACATCCTGAGATGAACGTCTCCTCTAATGGAAGGCAGGTTTCGGCAGGCCCTCCCTCATAGGTTTGAAAGGAATTTCTTGGAGGAAAGTGAAAAAAAACCTGTTTATTTAACAAGCAAAGTCCACACAGGCGCGAGGAAGAAAAAATGAATAGTGTTGAATAATAAAACCTCTCGCTGTGGAGGAGACCTGATAGATTCAAAGTCTGTTCTGTAGGTGTGGCTCTGCTCTCTCCGGAGCTGGGGTGCAGCGAGCGGCCTTCCAGGCCACTGTGTGGGGCCTTCCGGTGATGGTGTTCCGGATTGGAGCAAAGCTGAACAGTTCCAGGAGAAGAAGAAGCTGCCACAGTCCCAGGAAAACTTCTTGCCTCAGCTAATGAGTGAGAAGCTAGACAAAAAGCAAAAGAATGCAACTCTCTTCCCTGCTGCAGAGCCGAGAGCTGGGGAGAGAGCGAGCAAGTTATCTGTGTTTTTGAACACAGCCACCGAAGGAATTCCACCGCCTTCCCCCCTCTCTCTAGTATCTGACCTAAAGGCTCAGAACTCATGTCTGGGCAATAAGCAGACAATACGGAATACAGTATCATACAGTCACCCCAGGACATCTTAATAAAGCTAATACACAGCCCAAGCTGCTCTACTTGACTTTCCATAATATTCAAGTTTCTGTCTGACCCAGGGTTAAACTTTCAATTTTGTATACCAAATATTTTAAGAAGCATCACAAGAAGCATGTGTTTTGTACTGACGAGAAGCATGTACACTGCTCTGTCCAAGAAGTTCAATGATTAAGAAAATGTCTCTCATTCCCTCAGGTTTAAAAACCTCCAACTTTTCTTTCTTCATTTGAGAAAAATTGAATTCATCTTCTCCTTTCAGAGGCTTGCACTATTTACTTCAGCAAGTACTGAACTGATTAGCAAGTATATAAATACTTGTAAGGATGGTTGAGTCGATGCAGGCAGCCAGAACAGCCACAAAACCACAGCTGAAATGCAAAGAATAAATATATTTCATTATCTCATTAATCAGAAGATCCTGAGACAATACCTGTGCAGAGGAAACACAAGTGGGAACACTGGATCTCTCAGGCTCAGTAATTTCTTCTCAGGAGCTGTTACAGTGCTGTGTTTTGGATTCAGAATAAGAATGGAATTGATAACACACTGAAGTTTTGATTTTTTGCTAAGTTGTGTTTATCCCAAATCAAGAACTTTTTTCTTGTCTCGTGCTCTGCCAGTGAGAAAGTACACAATGGAAAGCGGGAGGGAGCATAGCTGGAACAGGTGACCCAAACTGACCAAAGGGATATTCCACACCATAGAAGGCCATGCTCAGTATAGAAACTGGGGGGAGCTAACCAGAAAGGGCAGCTGATCTGGGTTCAGGAAGGCAGGTCTGGCATCGCTCGGTCAGCGGGTGGTGAGCAATTGCATTGAGCAACACTGGATTTTTCCCTTTTCATTATCATTGCTATTATGATTTACCATTATTATTGTATTTTACTTTATTTTCAATCATTAAACTGTTCTTATCTCAGCATGCAAGTTTCACTTTGATTTCCCTCCCCATTCCATCAGAGTAGGATGGGAAGAGAGGGTACGGTGGAGGGAGATAAGCTTAAAACAATGAAACATCTTGTCGTATGTGGAAACTAAAATTGATTGGGGTATACCTCTGTAGAGAAGCCAAGTGGAAGCCTGGAAGTGAGGGCTTTTCGTGTCAGTTCTCTTTAATACCGGTGTATATGTGTATTCACCCAGGTGTGCACAGACACCTAGAAAAAGTGTCCTAGTGGTATTCTGATATCATTCAAGTAGATAATTTCACATTTCATTAAATACAGAAGAGGGACATATTAAACAAACTTTACATCACATGCAGAATATTTTTTTTTTAGTAAGTCAGAAGTACATAGTCATTTTCATATACTGAATATTTAAAACAAATAAGTGACAAAATTATTTCCTTAGGCACACTCGGAAAATATAAGCATGATTATACACAAAAGAATGCGGTCTTCTATTGACCTTCCATGTGCTTCCCAAAAGGAGCATATTTAATTATTTGAATGAACACTTATGTAGTTAAGAAAGAAATCCTGTGGTTGTACTTAAGCATGATTTCCCTTTAAAATACTCTGTATTAGTTGTTTTGAAGCTGAGTTCTGACATTCTTCGTTTGTATAATTTTCAGAAATCTAGTACGTTTTTTCCAGAAACCTATTAATGTCTTTAACCGATGGCTTCTTCACAGTGTGCTAAATTTCTGCTAAAGCTTTGGGAAGTTTTCAAGTCAAGACATATCTATTTCAGGGAAACATGGCAAGAATATATTCAAACAGGAAACAACAGCTAACCTAGGAGAAAATTGATTTTTAATGTCTATAACTCACAGACAGAAACTGTGTTATTCAGTGACTGCAGGAAAGGCTTACATGGATGTTAAATCATTGTAATAGTTGCACATACTACTGTTCCAAGGCATATAAAAGGTGGTGCTTTAAAATACAGCTTCCTCCTGTTGCAACTCTCTAGTCTAAACAGCTGCCACTTTGACATCCACATTCACTCTCCTCCATGGGCCTTTAAAGATGATGGTAGAATGATCAACAGTCATTACCTCCAAGTATAAAAATGGTGGCTAACAAAGGCACTGACTAGCGCCTCTTAGAATATTGGCATATCTACTTGAACAAAGTGAAAAATCTGATGTTTCTCACATTATGCTCAAAAACTGCCGCTTTGTGATATTTGTGAGACTTACATGAACATAAAATTATCTAAGCATATTTTCATTTACAGCTTCACATTAAAGATATCTTCAAATTAATTTCGATATATAGGCAGTAATGAACATTTGAGACACTACTTCTGGTTTGTTGCAGTAATAAAGGGAGGGATACAGAACATTTAGATCATTAGAGCACAAGTCAGTCCTTTCATTTTTGGAATATTCTAGAATTAGCAAATAAATATCATTAAAATAATGTTATTTTGTTTATGTAGGTTTCATCAAATGCTTCACTATGTGTAAAGTTTAAGAGGTGGAGAACAGATTGTCTCCCTAGCTAAAGAGCTATTTGAAGTACAGTTTGCCAGGTAATTAACAAAGAAGGGGCCAGGAAAGGTTCGGTGTTTGAACTTTAACTGGAATGCAGTTTGTCATCTACACAATAAAGGGTATTTTTTATATTCAAATTTGACCCCTCTATACTCACACCAGAAGTTTTCCTAAGGAGATACACATGCGGGTTCTTGAGACTAGATTAGGGAGGAGAGGGATGCAACAACTGTGTCATCTTCACTAAATCACAGTTATTAATTATATATGTCACTAGATTTGAAATTATTCCATAGCTTCCAGTGCCTTTTGTTTTTCTGCTATGAATGAAAAACAATTTAATCATAAATTGATAAAATTTCACCCTCTTCACAAGGACAAAAGTAGCTCTAGTGCTAAATTCTTAGTTAAAAATACTGAACTATGATTAAAAAGTAATTAGTGACCGCTGACATTCTCAGAACACATCAGTGATCAGCAAGTGTGTGTGTTTCCACAAGCATAACAGTCATCTATGGTTTTGTAGAATACAATTATATTAATATGGTCAGTATTTTCATAGCATGAATGAAGATTTTCTGTAACACTTTTAAATGATACGTCCTCATGCTGCCTGAAAAATAATCACCATAAATGTTGATGCCACTTCTATCTCTGAATGCCTATCATCAGTGGTACAGCTGCCAGTACCATGGACCAAAGGTTCCTAGGCTGGTAGATGACAGACTGTAATGCAACTGGTTAGACAAAACACCCTCCCTTTCCCTTCCCTCAAAGCACATTTCAAACACATCACACCATTGCTTTTACCATTTTCTACAATTTGAAATGGACATAAAGATCCTTCCTTATGGTATTCTATAGGTAGAATCCCATTGTTAAGTATGATGAAAATAAGCCACGTGAAATATAAACCTAAACCATCTCTATTCTATTTTGACTAATTTTTCTCTTTTCAACTTCCCCACTTGATAAGGACAGTGTACCTAGCTGTTATCTCCTGGGCTTTTTTCCTGTTAATATTCATTTCAGGATATTTTTACTTGGGCAGGAAAAGAAATGTGCAAAGTGTCATGGAAATTAATAACCCTATAAAATAGTTTTATTATTAATAACGATAATATAAATTTAATTTTTTTAGAAAATCATGGCCCTCCAAGTCTTTCCAGTAGAAGTGAAAAGGAAAGCTTAGCCACAGTTGTGACCAGGTATTGATGACAGCCGTAAGTCCAGCATAAGTCAGAAATAGTGATAATATCTCCAGGGGAGTGCACCATCTTGTGAAAGTGCATACAGTCACACACACAGAGTTACAGGATGGATATCGTCATATTAGCAAAATTGCAGTCATCTGCTCCTGAGTCTTCATGTTCTTGTGCAGCCTAAGTGCCAGAGTTGGGGAGCCTGGGTTATAACAGCAGCAGTTTGAGGGGAACTTTCTATCAGGGCTTGCTGGGAGACTTATGCCAGGTGCAGTGCTCACTGCTCCTGTAGAAGAGCTGTGCATCCCTTCATATACACCATGAAGCTCTTTTTGATGCAAGACCACTCTGCATTTAAAACTTATATTTTAAAATATTACTTAATTTAATTTAAAGACTTAAATAACACAATAACCACTTTCTTCAATGTCCCTTTAGACCACACATTTATTTTTTTAAATTGAAACAAAGAGTCTAATTTTCAAATTCTCCCTTTACCCCCTTCTTTGCAAAAAATTCCTTAAATCCCCTAATAAATCACTTCCTGTTGCAAAAGCTCCAGACATTGACTGTGGCTTGATTGTTTCTGTTCTCATTTTGGAATTTTTTTTCTTCCTTTGTTTAATGGAGGATGGAAGACTTAATTATGTGAATTAAATTTTATATTTAAGCCCAATATAATTTTATCACTGCCACAGGAGCTCAGGCTAATGTTTAAAGGACTCCTTATAGCCTTAGTATGTATTGAATTGTGAAACACATCAATATTTGCACACATCCATCTCTTTTGAAGAAGAGGAATGCTGCAAGGCCTTCCTGCTCACAGTTTATTCGGTGTTACAAGAATAGGTGTTTTGTCATGTCGATTTATACTTTTTCTGTAGAATGAGAAATATAAAAATCCAAGATTGTGGTCTGAAATTATGTCATAAGACCATCTGCTATTTAATAACAATTCCTTAATGCTTGGTCTCATACCTTGCCAGCTTCTCATACCTCCCTTCTCTGGCTCAGAACCCATTCCCAGCTACATGACAAGCGACCTCCAAATCCAGTACATCTTCTTCTTTCAAACAGAATAAGATTGCTTGGAGAAACACCATTCTTTCAACTACCAACACTCCTGCTTGATTAAAAAATAGGAAATGTTAGACATCATAACAGGCTTCCTGTCACTTTTGAATTTTGTCTACTTTAGCCTGAAATTCAGAACTCTACTTTTGACCTCTGCTGCATATCCACTGTCACTACCAGCACTGGATTTTTGGCAGCCATTATCCACACTCCGCTGACAATATAGTGATCTTCATCTCGTCTCCTGTGACACTGCTTTATGGAATCCAGGAACGGTTCCTCATCACCGAAGTTCTCACTGGATTCCTTTGCTGTGTTTACTGTTATATTTCTCCTGGACTGAATGACAAAATGGCTCTGCAGAACTCAGCTTTAGCTGGTTTATTCAAATTGTTGGAGTGTAGCTCCATTATATTCATTTTCCCACCCTGCAGGATCAGGGACTCTTTATTTCAGTATTCTGTCACTCTATTCCTCTCCATTCCTGCTGTGCCTTTTCTCTATAGTCTCTGATCAGTTGATACATAGTCCATGACTCGTTGATTATCTTGTACCATTTCCTGGCACTTTATTTTCATATATATCAGAAATATTTTTTATAAGAAAACAATTGAAGGAAAGAAGTCCTTTCTTTGCAAAAAGAAAGGCAAAAAATCCTTCACTGCTATTTTTCAGACAAGCTGACACTGTTAGACAACATTTGAGTTTCAATAGATTTCAAAATAAAATGTATTGTTGTGAAATTTTGTGACAATATTGTAATTATTGAAAAAGGCATTAGTCTTTACAAAAGTGCAATATGCTTCCAAGAAATAATCTCTGTTTTGTATTCACCAATAGAGTTTGCTAAGTATGTTGCTCCTAATGAGCATCATATGTTGGCAAGAGCTGCATCAAGAACAATGTGAGGCATCTACATCTCTAAAGCACACCTCATCAGAGTTCCCCTGTGCCAATGGCACTGCCAACATTGATAAGAATTTGTAAGACACAACAAAAATCAGACTTTAGGGGATACCTACATTTACATATTCTAACTTTGTGTCCAAAAAGACTACGGCAAATATACAGTAGGTCTGTATTTATTAGACGTGGTCTAATGAACAAATTGACGTATGAGGTTATTTGTATTGTTATTTTAAAGGGTTAAGAGAACAATTGCTACATATCCACATGGTATTCATCGATGGAATATAGATTCTCATTAATTCATTTAGGAAATATGTATATTGTTCACCATCTAAATATTTTATAGCTAAAATTAGATGGTAAATTCTTAAATGCTCTGCTTTTACTTTAAACAGTTAGTTGTGGCTGCCTAGAAATATAAGGCAATATTCATTACACTAGTTATATAAATCAGAGATTTATAAATTCCAAACATCTTAATATTCACATTTCTTTGCCAGTTTTTAATGCCTAATATCATAAGTATCTGAAAAATTACTTTTTGCTTATGTAGATGGTAAGGTCTGTTCCCTGAGGATCTAAAACTGAATTATTCAGTGCTCTCTGACAACACTCAAGACAAATTAAATAAAATCAAAATGAATCCTGGTGACTTTCCCCTTATATTCACACTTTAAAATAATAAGCCCTGACAAAAAGGGCATTATCATCTCATATGGCCCAATTAGGGAAACTAAAGGCTTGAGGCTGTATTATTTGCTATGGCAATTTCATATTGAACTACAATGGAATGATCTGCCAGAAGTCTGGCTATATTCCCAGCCTTAAAATTTATGCACAGGGATTTCATAGTCTGAGAAGAAAAAATGATTTTTGTGGGGGAAAAAAAAAAAAAGGTGTTTCAGAAATAGTTAATAGCAAAATTGTGGATGAAAGTTGTCACATTTAGCACACAGGATAATAGGACACACAATGTGCCCTATTTTCTTCTGAGTTAAGTTTAGTGACAGATCTGGTATAAGGAAGTCCAGACTTTCCCAAGGTGACAACTAGCCAGTAATCACCTGGGATTAAACTAGAAATATTTTTGGGTTACCCATTTTTATTCTGATGTTATTTGTAATACTTTTTAAGATTCTTTATCTGTACTAGAACTTTATCCAGTTCATTACTTATAAAAAATTTCAAATTTTACACAAGATAAGTACAAAAGAACAGTTTAGTGTTTCAGATCTTATCTATAGGATATCTGTTACTGGCATTATTCGATCAAAACATACTACTGCAAGACTTCGTCAACAACATGCTTGTCTCCATAACGTTAATCATATACTGGAATGTCAAGTCTTTTGATTGATCTAATGTTTTCTAAATATTTATCAATAGAAACCATAAGGTGAGAGACGCATCTAACTTTGTCTTTTTATGCTTTAGATAGTTTGAATGACAGCATAACTGTTGGTCATTTTATGAAATATTTTTTTCCATACCTTTTAATCAGAGATGAAAAAGATGAACATTTGCTCATGTCACTCTATTCACATATTTTACCATTTGTATAAAATGCAAATGCAACTTTAGTTTTAGAGAACTTACAATGAAGAAGTAAATCTAAACTGGCATTATAAATCCTTGTCACAGAAATATCAGACATTCTGATTATGTATGTGACACAAATGAATGCTGTAAGTCAGACAGAAAACTTGAAACAATGAAGTGCACATGGAGTTGTTTTGGATATTATACCTAAAAGGATAAAAAAAATGTTGCCTTTAATAGTGATTCTTTTTTTTTTCCTTACATGTTTATGTCTTAAAACCTTCATCTTGTTGAATGCTGACAGCAGATTCTATTATTTGTCACTTATCCTTATACAGCATCTTCATGATATTAAGTACCATATAAAATCATAAGCACACTTTCCTCCACAGAGTCTACAACATAGAAAGGCAAAACAAAAATGAAGAATGAAAATAAAGGATGCATCACAAATGCAGCAGAAAGAATTAAAAAAAGTTCTTATTCAAATACCTTACTGTCCAGATATCTCCAAGAAATAACACTAAATTTGCTCCATTTCATCTCTAACATATAAGATTACAGAGGTTACCATTTTTCCAGAATTCTGAGTCAAATTTCTACATATCTGCAGCAAACTAATTTTCAGTATGGAACTAAAATACTCTTAACTCAAAACTGCTATCTGCATCAATAACGAACCCAGTAGGCTAATAAGAAATTTGCATTCTGTGATTTGCATTTTGTCCTCGCTAAAATTCTAAAATGAACAGTCACAAATTTCTCATGATAGGATCAGTTTATAGCATTTTATATCTCATACCATAACTTCAACACTGAGAGCAGTAAAAGAGAGCTGTTTAAGGAACTAAAGCCATCTAATAAGTAGAAATATTTAAAAGAAACAGTTATTTATCTAATTTGAGTGTTAAAATAATTAAATCAAACTAAAATAATAGTATAAAATTAGTTTGGGTTTATGAATAAAGTTTCTCTTTTATTTTTTCTTAAGCAACAGTGGTAAATGTTCTAAATGTATCAAGTCAGAAGCTGAGGACTCAAGCTACTCAAGGATAGCTCAATGTTAATAAAAAGATATAAATGCTTGATGGCATATTTTATTTTTCCAGGACATATATTAGAGGGAAAAAAAACTATTTCCCAATGCATATTGAAATCATGAAAAGCTAATTTATAAATTGTTCCTTAGACTGTCTGAATCACTGTGAAGACAAAAAACAGACGTCATGTTTATTTCCTTCTTCACTAGTATGCCTTAACAGTTTAATTCACCATAAGTTTTCTAGAGTTTTGTGACTATTAACTGTAGCACTGGGTCGTGCTAGTAATAGCACCAGCAGAAATGGCAACCTTCTAGTCCTGTTCAAATACTAAGATTTTAAAGGTTTGCACTTTATATACACAATGTCAGATGACTCTTGTGCCTTAAATCTACGTGTGCTAGACAGTCCTGTCAATTGGTCTGTAAGAAACCAGATATTCTCCAGGCTGATCATACTTAATATGTGAATAATATTACAAACACATCTGTACACATTTAAGAATTCATTCTGTTTGTGTTTTAAAATGCACTTCTGCTTCTATTATACTGCTCTAAGTTAGCAACGGGCTGAGGAGAATATCACAAGATAGTTCCTCCACCCACCACCCAACACTGGCTTACCATTGATTGAGCACCGTTCTACATAGTACAAACCCTACAGTCAAACCTCATGCTTTGAAAAATAGACACACCTTGCCAAGCTTTGCCTTTCTTTAGTAAGTGATTTGCATACAAAAACATAGCAGTAAACTCTGAATTTGGCCCCTGTTACTGAACATTGCCAACAATGAAATAAATTGATGGGTGAACACCTGTCAGAGTGGATACATTTAAATAATGTGTGGCCAAAGTCCACATAAGACATCCTAACACTGTTCACTCTAAAGATCCCAAAAACAGAAGACACAGGAAATTGGAGAAGTCTGCTTATAATACTAATTTAATAAAAAACATAGACAAAAATTGCTTTAAAATAATCATCTCACAGATTGCCTGTAGCCATCTTCATCATCTTATGAGACCCATAAAGGGCAACCTTTGTTTAATAGCAACATCTGACATTTATTGTTATGCCTCAGATAGACAGTGCCCCTTTCAATTTATGAAGTCATAAGAGCACCATATCTCTTTTTGAGAAAAAATGTATGGTAACTGGGTTTGTTTTTCAAATATCAAATCAATGTTTAAGCCACATCCAAGTAGCTGCACAGCAACTGTCACAGGCGATTTTCATGTAACAAAAATACTTTTTCATACAACATATTTGAATTTGACAAGAATAAAGTAGTGTCTGCAAAATAAATCCAAATGATGAAAGAATGTAATCGAAGTTTTCATAAAGGCAAAACCCAATTGCTGTATTGATTTTACTGGTGCTTTTTGGAGTCAGTTGTATCTAAGCCGTGGAATTCCAGATGGACTCTCATCAGATAGTTCTTTACATGGGTTTCCATCAGAGAATTGTTTCAAAGCAATATTTCATCTAGTGTTTCAATACCATATTGAAAGTTCCACACATTCAAAAGTTATAAGCAGGCTTACAACTGTCTTAAAAGTCATAAGATTTTATAAAATAGTAATTCTTGAATTTGATTTACACTATGATTTCTGTGTTCTTAGGGTTTATTGATATATTCTTTTCAATGTTTCCAGGGAAGGAATCTTTTCTTTAAATTAATTGATATTTTAAGATTTCCAAATAGTCTCTTTCTTACATTAAACAAAAACCAAAAACCAACCAAGAAATTATATATTAACTTTACATTTAATTCATTGATTAGTATTTAGTTTTTCAGTTAAAATTTAAAAAAAGCATCAGCAGAAGTGTGGATCCAAAACATTACCCTCTCTCCTGTCTAACATGCACACATGCACACACCACCGTCCTGGCCAGTCTGGATGCTGTATTCTAGGCATGTGATATTTTAAGGAAAGAAACAGCTCTGTCATTATGGAGTGTTTCCTTCTCTTCTTCCTTGAAAAGGTCAGTAATGACAGGTCGTCCCCCAATTGCATAGTCTATTTCCCCTCTTGACCTTTCCAGAGGCAGAATCCATGCAAAACTTCTGAAATACCATGTAAGCTTGAGGAAAGGGTTAGAAGAG
This sequence comes from Rhagologus leucostigma, assembly GCA_013397725.1. NCBI lineage: Eukaryota > Metazoa > Chordata > Aves > Passeriformes > Rhagologus > Rhagologus leucostigma. The sequence goes on along the minus strand of VZTD01006068.1, from coordinate 3,062,889 downwards.
GTTTGGAAGAAAGTGCTGGTTATCAAAGTCTTTCAAGTGAAACATCATTGTGAGACAAAAGCTATTATAAAAACCTTTTCAGTGAAGTTTACTCTCTTTTAATCCACAGTGGATTTCCTTTTAAGTGTTTGAGTCAGATTCTCAATGTGTGTAAATCATCACAGAACCAGTTAGAGAAGCAAGATTTTTTTCAATTTTACTATTATTTTTTGTTATGTCTAATTATTTGTATAACACATATATATATAATATATAAATTATTTTTAACACTGATTTTAAATGAATATTAATTATAGGAGGGGAAACAAGAAAACCTCAACAGGAAGGAAATGGGATATCAGCATATGATTTAACTTTTACATAAGCAGTGTTAATGAGTAGAGAATAAAAAGTATAAATTAAATCTAGGAGGGGAGTTCTGAAGTTACTTTAACTTTAGACTTTGTCCAAAGGCAAGTAGTCATCCTGAGAATATTTACAAGTAACTGAAGGGATCAGAATTATGGAGAGAAAACTTTTAATTTTAGTGAGTAAAAATGTGCACAGGTTAAGCTTTTTTCATGAAAGTCTTATTGTCTGCCCTATTTCTTATAATGTATTCATTAGTAGAGAAGCCAGAAAAGGATAGATGCAGATGAAAATGAAAGGAATCAAGATGTAATGTAAGGTTGCTACATAGACACAGAGAATTCAACCTGTATTATTATGCATATCACATGGCTTGTAAAGGCAAATATTCTTTTTTTTCCCCTCATGTACACAAGGAAAGAACAAGGAGCCCTGATTTCCTGCTTAACTCCTGCCCTTTTTATTAATTACAGAGTGGATTTTTTTTTTCTGGGTGGCAGGCAGGGTGGAGAGAGAAGTATTCCTAATTTGCAAAGGGATAATAGAATTTAAATCAACTCCAGTGGAGAATGTCACCCTCTGCTCAATAATGTCACCTATTTTGGCAAAGGCATCTAGCTGTTAGCATCCCAGACAAGATGTCATTTGTCTGATGGACTTGGCTTTTTTAATAAACTGGAAGGTACATGTTTGGCTGACAATATACAGATGAACTTTATAAAAATATAATTAAAAATAGTGTCATTGACTCAGAAAAAAGAGGTCAAATTTAACTGTCAGTGGATGCAACAGAACTATCTAAATGTCAGCAACTGTTCAGAACAACATGATCAGTGCATCAAGATTGCATATAAAATGATTTCAATATGCATGCAAAACTGGTGAGATTACAGACGCTCCTAAAGGCAAGGCAGGAATGAGGAAGGCATTGATAAAAAGCTACAAAGCATTTTTAAAAAATTCCTTATTCCCCAAAAATAAAACAAAGGAAGGAAATAATGAGAACATTAAGACAGGCAGATCTAAAGAAACCTTTTTTTTGTTTCTCCATCCCCAGTTATGGTATAAAGAAGAGAAATATGAACCATAAATTATCAGTCATTTAGAATAACATTTACCAAATGCTACTAAAGGCTTCTTATTTTCACCATTGACAACACTGATTTCACTGTCACATAGGCCTGTAAATTGTAAAAATCTTCAACTCTTCATTTCTTGGAAGACTTCTAGCACAGAAGCTAGTGGGACTCATCGACAGAGCTATAAACTAGCTCGGAAAGGGGTAAGGGAAAAAACTAGGCTCACCAGTGATGAGCAAGATGATGCTTGCCAAAAGTTGAGGTAACAAGCACGAATAGAATCCCTCAATATGCTTCAGGAGGTGTTGGCTACAAATTACCACACCTGAAATGTTTTTACATTGATGCACATAGCACGAGGGAAAAACAAGAGGAGCTTGAGGCTTCAGCCAAGTCCCAGAGATCTGACATCAGTGATGTCAGTGAAACCTGGTGGGATGAGTTCTGTGACTGAAGTGCCCTGATGGATGGTTACAGGCTCTCCAGGAGGATAGGCAGGGGAGAAGAGAGGGAGAGGTGGCACTGTGAGTAATAGAAGTGTTAGAATGTATGGAGCTCCCAGCTGACAATGGCACATTGAGAGCCTCTGGATAAAGAATCAAGGGGCAAAAAAATAATGCTGATATCATCATGGGAGTCTGCTATTGACTTCCTAGCCAGGATAATGACGCTGAAGAATGATTCTTTGAGGAATTAAGGGAGGCTTCCAAGTCAACTGCCCTTGTCCTTATGGGGGACTTCAATTTGCCAGAAATCAACTGAGGGCATTACACAGCTGGTACAACCAGGATAGAAGATTCCTGAGAAACCTGGATGACAACTTTATGGAACAAGTCCTAAGGGAGTTGACTTAGAAAGATTCCCACTTTGATCTACTTGTCAACAGAGAGGATCTCACGAGAGAAGTGGAGATTGGTGGCTGTCTTGACTACAGCAACCATGAAGCAATCAAGTTTAAATCTCTACTAATAGAAGGAAGAGTGCCAGCAAAACCTCATCTCTGGACAGGAGGAGAGCAGACTTCAGGCTGCTCAGGGAATTACTGACTAAGGTCCTCTGGGAGAATGCTTTTGCACATGCTGGGGTCTATCAGTGCTAGTCACTTCTTAAACATCTCCTTCCAAGGGCACAGGAGCAGGCAATTCCCAAATCTCAGAAGTCAAGCAGGCGAGGCAGAAGGCCAGCTTGGATGAACATGATTCTTTTACTGGAAATAAGGAAAAAAAGAAAGATGTACGTCCAGTGGAAACAAAAGTAGGTGACGTGGGAAGAATACAGAGACACTGCTTGCCATGGTAGGGAGAAAATTCCTGCAGCCAAGGCTCAACTGGAGTTGAAGCTGGCCAGAATTGTAAAAAGAGTATTTTCAAATATATTAATGGCAATAGGCAGTTGGCCTGTTACAGGCTGAGGATGGTAACATCACAAACAGAGTTGCAGTTCTCTGGTCTGTTCTCAGCTCCATAATAGGAGAGTTATTTCTTAGTAAGGCATCCCTTGGTGAGTCTGAGATGCTTATTTTAAGCTGAATCTATTCCTTCTTACTGGCAATAAAAGACTCGTCTAAAAGTTTAAAATTATAAATTTCAGGTGCCTACATTCAGGTAAATAACTCCCACTGTAACTGATTTTGCTCATGTTTGCAGTGGGCCACGGTATCTAGATCAGACGAGACCCTGTCTCTTATCTCTCTGGAGGGGGACTCACGTGAGCAGTGTGTAATCTGACTGTGCTCAAGACGAGTTTGGTTCCTCAGAGAATGACTTCAAGGATCAAATCTATACATAGACTACTTTTCAGCAGAAAAAAGGTTTGTCAGGCTATTTGAATTCTATATTATATGGATATTGAAAAGCCTTCTACATTACAGAGACCTCACAGCTTTTTGAAATAGCATGTTTATCCCTCATTTTAGTACAAAGAAAATACAAGGCAATTTCTATTTATTTTTGTGTGGTTGTTTTTCATTATTTAGCATCGTTGGTTCATGGATCTTGATAGTCTGAATATAAATAAGAAGTAAAAGCACCAGATGTCTACAGACACTTATCATATGAATGTTTATTACGTACATTTATAACCTTCCAGTTGTCTCTTCTAAGGAAACAATGCATACTGCCTCAGATTATACTTATTTGTATTCTATAAATTTCTAAAGTATTTTATCTAATTCTTTTTGCAATATAATACTTATATATATATTTGTCATGGCTTAGGAACGGTCTTCCCTAATTTAGTGCTCCCACCAAAACTGCACCAGCACTTGCTTCCCCATCCCACTCCAGCTGGAAGCACAAAAGGCAAAGATCACAGGTTGAGACAAGGACAATTTTCTGGAAACAGCAAAGAGATAAGAAAATGAACAGTAGTAGCAACAATATTAATAACAAGAGTTATTTACATGCAAAATGCTCACCAACCTGGTACAAAAAAAAACATTGATGGACAGACCCTCCTGCTACACATTTCCTTGACCAGAAAGGATCACCCTTTTTTGTCAGAAGAAAGAGTTCTCTTTCCCCACCCCTGGCAATGGCATAAAATGGTATTGAATAACACAATGTCTTGGCCGTGCCCTCTCCCTCTGATCTTGGCCAGAACCAGGACATTATTACAATATTAGTTTATTATATACTTTAATAACTTTACTGCACAGAGATTTCTTCATTTATTTTACTATTGATAGCTATATAATAATTCTCTGCATGTCATTTATACAGCTTTATGACAGATCAGGAGGTAAGGAGATACAGGGATAAATGACAATAGTGAGGGAAAGCTGTGATAAATTCATCTTATATAGATCTCTTAATCACCGTTAAATATTCAGAACCTCTGCCACTTTCTGTGTATCATCTGTCCTATACAGCTAAAAAATTAATCTCACATGCAACTAGAGAATAGTCCAATAGTAATTATTTTTGTTTTTCTCTTCAGCATTGATGACATTTTGTGCTAGATGAAAAAGTCTGCCGAGAAACAACGCTGTAACTGTTTGGATAGCATAATAAAAACGTTTTGCCTTCAATTAACTAGAATTTTAGTTTGCTTTCTTGGCCTGATAATCTCTGATAGGTTTAGTTTTATCTGTTAGTGGCAACTGTGCTGTGCTCATGATCAGATAGACGGCAGCACACTAGGACTCAAAGTCATTTGGCTGATACAGAGAAAATATGATAACCCTAAAGACAATGGCAGTGCTGCCACAGCACAGTGCTCTCCCTTTCTGAAGGGAAACAAAACATTGCTTCGTAGATGCAGAGGGTACTGCAGTGGGACTCTGCATCTGTCAGTATTCACTTCTCATTTCATGCTAGAATTAGTTTAGAAAGAAAATAACAAGGCATAAGTCAAGCAGCTCATTTTACTAGCCTATGCTAGGTGTTATTTTCTTTTCAGTTGTTTGGTAGATAAAAGACTAACACTTAGATTCCACAGTGGCTCAGAAAAATCATAGAGATTATAAGGAATGGGCTATTCTAAAAAGTAGTTTAATAGTTAAACATTAGTTACTGTTTAAGTCTCATCTCATGGAATAGATTTGACATGTTTTCATAGAATTTCAAATAGACATCATCAGGAAAATGTCACACAATACTTGCTTTTTAGATGACAATTTACCCTCTCCCCCAAAAAATGAAGTTTTCTGACATATTTTGTTAAGATGGGTACCATGGTGGAAGAAAATATTCTTTAATTAATGCAATAAATAGAATACTAGCTTCCCTGTGCAATGCAATCAAAGCATGTGGAAAATGCTCACTATAGTTTGACAACTCTTTTTATTTTGAATGAAATTATTTGCTATTAGAAACATTAGGCAGAAGCTTAGGACGTTTTATAGTGGCTATCAGTCCTTGTCAGACAATTTTATATTGCAGGTTGAATGAGGGGTTAAAAGCTTCCAGGCATATCAACATTATGGAAAATGTGGGCAAAAATTGGACCTCCTGTAACAGACAGCTAATTAAAGTTTGCCACTGTTCTATGCATACTGTCACACATACTCATTGCTTACAGCACTCTCTTGTTTTCACTTTTCTTTCAAAAACTAATTTATATTTAAGTGACACCCTCTTTCCACTTCCTTTTAGCCATGAAAGCGCTAAAGAAAACCTACAAGAGCCAGAAAGGCAAACTTACTGGGTGACACTTCAGCCTGAGAGCGGGATTTGTTTCAAAATCACAGTTCCGAAAGAAAAGCCAAGTTGATAGAGGCTAACCCTCTTCTGTGTCCCAGAGCTCTTTATTTCTGATGCATGGAGAAAAAGCGACCTTCACAGATTACCTTAGACTCCTGCCCAGGAGAGGCAGATAGTGTCTCGGAGAAGCAGTAAACACTTCATCCTCCCACTCACAGCTAAGTTGCCAAGACTCATTATTGAGCAGGGCACTGTGCTGTTTCCTCACTTGCACCCTCTGGATCACATTCTGAAGAACAATTCATTCTTTCCTTTGCCAGGGGCAGCCAAAGAATCCAAAGGGGAACCCATACCGTGTGCCAGGTGGTGGGGCTGCCAGATGGGTATCCCACAACTTAAGGGGAGCTGGCGAAGGAGAAGTTAACTCTGGAGTGACCTGACTTTCCCATGATCCAATACCAACACCAACAACCAGATCCCAAAACTGATCTTCATTCCTTTGGTACCCACCAAATTCATGCTGTCACACCCCTCACCAGCAGGGCAGTATAGAAAAAATATAAGGAAAGGCTGGTTGGTGAAGATAAGGAGAGGGAGAGATTACTCACCAATTACCATCACAGGAAAAACAGACTCAGCTTGGGGAAGTTAGTTTATTTTGTTACTAATCAAATCAGAGCAGGATAATTAGAAATAAACCTAAATCTTAAAACACCCCCCCACTTCTCCGTTCCTCCTGGGCTTAACATCACAGAAGTAAATTGTTTTAAAAATGTTCAACACTGTAAGCATTACTCAAAACTAATCCTTTTTCTCTCCTCTTCTTCCTTTCTTCCTCTCTTTCTCTCACATTTTTACTCTCTCCTCTCTCTCTCTCTTCCTTTTGATTTCTTCTCCCTCCTTTCAGTCTTTCCATCTATCCTTCTATCTCCACTGCCAGAGATTGCAGCAAAGGATTCAAGAATCTAGCACTGAGGTACAAGAAAAAAATATCAAGTTGTGGTAACTTTCTCTCTCCCTCTTACATTTATATATTATAATTTAGTTTTTCATCACAGGAGCAAATAATATGTGTTTGCCTAACATATGATTTTACAAAAGCAATAGCAAAAGATAGACACGTACAATACAAATGTCAGTGCTTCTATAACCTAGTTGGTGGTAGATGAAATAAATCAGCCTAATACTCTTTTACATGTTCAGCATGGGAGAAACTCACAATTGAGAAGTTCGCGGTTGACAGTGTAAAATGTTTTGAGTCATCTTTTAATAAAAATAGGTACAAAATTCAGAAGTGGTCTGGCTTCAGAAAACTTAGTTATCTGGATTTTGTTAATTAAAGGTATAATACTAGCTTTCTTTGTCTTCAGCTCAATCCTAGTACACATATGTAGGCAGAACTAGAATTAATGTGTAAGAAAATGTGATTGAACAGTGAAAAAAAGTTGATTAAAGGAAACTTCAATACTCACAGGAGACAGAAAAATGATAACCTGAGGAAAGACTGCAGTTTACTCTGGAAGATGTATAGTATGTCAGTTTATCACTGTAAATCAAGAGAGACTAGAGGGTGGTTTTGTGTAAAAATAACTATTTGCTATTGAAACTTGAGAAAGAACTGGAATACCAGTAAAACTATTGATTTATGTTCTGCAGCCTTCACACTACTAAAAAAGATGACTTTTTTCCTAGAAAAAATACTAAACTTCTCTTTTAAAATTATGGAAAAGGGAGGGCTGTGCTTTTGATTCACCTTTGCAGGTAGGTATCTAACCTCAAATTCCTATTTTGCCCAGCCAACTTGGAAGAGTTTCTTCAGCTCAAGATGCCTTTAAAAATAGAAAAGGAACTTGGCAAAGCGCATGGAGATGAAGTGCATAGAGACCAAGAGTAGCAGAGTGGACAGGACTCCTAACATAATTTCACTGACTTCATATAGATTCCCTCTAAAAGTAATTATAGAGTGACCTTTGGCAGTCTTGTACTAAGATGCAGGTACCAAACTTGTAAAATCATAAGAAAATGATGGGAAAACCTCATGTCAGCGGCACTGCCAGAAATGGTTAAAACTGAAGCAATCGCTTTTTCTTCATTACTGGCTTCAGTCTCACACTCAAACATGTGGCATAACCAGAATTGAAGGGATTTCCATGACAGTTGCTAAGCATTACATTTCAGAACAGGGTCCCATTTTTATTTATACTCTCATATTTTTGCCTCTGAAGGATGCAGAGAAATACCTGTAAATGTGAACCGTATAACTGTATAATTTGTGCTGTCTTCTCTTGAGAGTCTAAAACCCACAAAGACGGAAACACTGCCCCACTCGTGTTAAGTCCTAAAGTTTTTGCAACCCAATAAAGAATGTGTCTACAGCATAAGGGATCCCACACACCATGTTGTCTTAATTTCACTGTGCTAGTTTTGCACAGGGCTAAGGAACATTTTCATCTGGCCCATTTTATATGGTCTTTCAAGAGGTAGAAATCTCTAGCAGGATTGAAAGTGTATGAACAATTTAGCAAAATATTCAATTAAAATCTACAGAATGGTTTCACTCAAATCAGAAGGCTATTAAAAATTTAGTGCACATTTAAGCACTTTTGCTTAAATGGGACAGAAAGTAAGCTTATACCTTGGAGATAAGCTCCAAGACACTTTGATTCCTTAACTATTGCATTTGGAGCAGCAGGATATTTAAGAAGTGGCAAGCCCATTTAACTTTCCTTTGGAAACAAGAAAAACATACAGCTTATATTTGTATGGTAACAATTTTAAAACTAATTTTATCTCTGCATTCACAGAAAATTTACAAGCAGTACTGAGGGACCAGTGATTGCACCAGTAATTATTGCTCTATTACAGTTCAAATACAAATCAGGTGTACTCTGCTGTTTGAGAAAACGTAAGATAGGAAGAAATAATATTTGTTGGATAATCTTTGACAAGCTTATGAAAGGACTGCACATCTTTTCATTCCTATTGCAAATACACTTATCCTTAGCCCAAACTGTTAATACAAGATGTAGAATTTTAATAATGCAAATAGCTACATATTCTGGTTGATTATGAAAGAGTGTCTGACCTCAGATAAAAATTTAAAAATAATGTTCATACAGCAAGATAAAACAGCCATCAGTATCTCATTGCTCTTTATTTAGGGCTTAGATTAGTTAATATTCACTCACTTTTGCTATTCATTTGTATGCAAGCTATAAAATAAAATCACAATTTAATGCATTAATGTAGTTGTATCACAATGGGTGGCAAGCAGCTTGTGAAGATTAAATAACATGCTTTATGCAGCAAGGCTTAGTTTAATTTGTTTGACAGCTGAGTTTTTGTACTCATAATTGCAGATATTGCAAGTGGAGTTAACAATGTTGTGCTGCAATCCATGTACATGAGACTCAAAAAGGATGTGCAGTTTCAAGTCCTTTGGATTCTGAAAATCATATTGGCTTTTTTTAATCTTCATAAATAAGAGTGCATTTGAATACAGTAATTAGGAGTTAATGTTACAGAAACAATCATATGCACTTCCTTGAATGGGTTCATCTGTTTCATTTGGACAATTTGTATTAATATGGATTTGTGCCCAAGTTTAAGCCTGCATGATCTAGTCCTGATACAACTTTTACAATTGGTCCCATTAAAATAATCAAAAAAAAAATTTTATTAATTGAATTATGCAGGAAGTCACTATAGAGGTAGTCTTCCTTAAAAGACTTAAAAAATTTTTTACTTATTGCAGCTTTGTTAGAAATGAATCTTAGGCTATAGGCAAACAATTGCCAATGGTTGAGCTTTCAGTGGGATAAATAAGGAATGCAGTGACCTAAATGATGGTTCTCACATCACCAAGAACTTAATAATTTATTCTCATAGGAAGCTACTCCAGACAGAACTCTAGACACAAATTTGCAGGCATACAGTATGTGCGCTGAGGATCCTAGGGAAAAAAAAAAAAAAAGAGGTAGTAAGCTAAAGTGACAGTGGGAACACAAAATGGGAAACAGATCTGCAGCTATTTCATAGAAAGATATGAAAGTTCCAGGAAGCAGAAGCTGCAAACTTGAGCTGCTTTTTGTAGGCATTGCAGAAGTTTCCATTAAAAGGCTGATCACTAAAAACTTGGTCCTTGTTTCAGGTGCCTATTCTTCTAAAACTTACATTGCTTGAAGACCCCCGCTTGAAAATCACCAATCAGTTGAGGAAGGCAGACAGGGAAATAGTTATTCCTTTAAAAATTACCACTGTCATGGAACAAACATTGTTTTATTTAATGAAAAAAGCAGCTTCAGGGAATACCATTACCTAGTGCCCCATTCAGAGGTTAGATAGCACGTAGCTTTAGCTTTTTGTGTTAGTCATAGCATCTGACATCCCTAATGTCTTTTCAGTTCATTAGGCATAAAGAAGATATTAGGAACCTGTCTCTCCACATCAGCATAGCACTAGTGATAGGAACAGTCAGCTCTAAATGTTTGCTTGTCGCCTGAGCCCAGATATACCCATGCTGAGAAGAATTTGTGATTTTATTCTTGCTGTATTAGATCAGTAGACATGGCTCATTCACTGTGAAAACCACAAATATTGTAAGGCACAAAATACAGAATATGAACTGGGAAGATTCTTCAATTGCAAAGCAAAGAAAGGAAAAAGGAATCAGCAATTAGGTCTTTGGTGGAAGTTAGGAAAACACAGCTGAATTCCTTCCTTTACATGTTCAAGAGTACACTTTCAGATACTCAAGAACTCTCTATAGACACTCAAGAATATATTTCTCTTTAGGGATAATATTGATTCATTAAAAAGGTAGTATAGCTGACTAGTTTAAATCAGTTATCATATTGTATGCCTTAAAGGCAGGTGAGATGACTACCTGTACAGATTTAAAGACTTCTACAATAAGGTATGAAATTTCAATACAAGTAAGAGCAGCTAGAATTGGGTAAATAATGTATCAGTGCCTAAAAACAGATGCCTAAAAATTGATGTGATTCTTCAATATAGGCTGTCCAAATGCTTTAACCCTTCTCAGGCTGCTGGGAGAACATTAAAAAAGTAGTAAGTGATCATAGAAAGGTCTCTTTAATTATCCTTTAGAGAAAAATATGTAAGAATTATGAAACAAAAAGCTTTGGGATTTTTAAGTATCTTGGTCAGCTCTCAGTAAGCAGTGTCCCACAAAAGCAAGTGTCAGAAATATTGAAGAGATTTTGTTCCCCTGAGACTCCTCAAACATAGATGAAGATCCTTTTTGAGTTATATTTTAGTACAATGTTCAAGAACCTGTGACTTCATAAATAGACAGCTATAGGAGGCTATACCTACAAAAGATCTGTCTGCAGTAAAATTGTGAAATTAGACTAGGAAAACAGTAGATCCTGTACATGTCTGTGCTAAATCACAACACATGCATTTTGTTTTAATTAGTCTTTCTCTCTTGCTGCTGGAATTTTACAGATTTCCATGGCTGAATGAGCTGCAAAGAACTCTCTGAGGGCAAAGCTTTCATTTTTGTTTAGAATTTTCCACTTAAGCTAAGAATAAGCCTTGAGATAGCAGCTTAGTACAAAGAGACAGAGAGGGGACATAACAGATGAGAAACTTTTTGGAGTTGCTTTATTTTAATTAAACACTTGCTAATTTTCTTCTTTTTTTTTTTTTTTTGTTTGAAGGTTCAATACAAAATCCTAGCTTCTTCACTGGTTACAAAGTTCAACATTTTTAGTTCTTCTTTTATGTGTCTTTGACATAACTGCCAGTTGCTTCTTTGCCTTGCTGAAGACAAGGCAGGGTCCAAGAGTATTCTCACAAAGTGAAAGCAGCCATGTCACTTTTACAAACTTTTTTACAGGCAGTCTGCACACAATCCGCCTAGGCAGCCACTAGCTTTTGGGTGAGCCCAGCAGGCTCCGTCTGGCTCTGGAGCCTGTTGCTAGTGTAGATGCCCAACCTCAACTTGGTACAATCCTTCAGATGCTGTAAGACTGTGCTGTGACTGGAGTTTCACAAGTCTTGTAGGGTACTGATGTTAGACACCTTCAGCACACATTGCATTGCCCAAGGGCCAGTATAAATGCTAACACATCAATATGAGCTAGACGAAGGTGGCTGCAGAGGTGAGATTGTAGCTCTATCATGCTCACAATCCTACCTCAACAGTGATCAGAGCTGGATAATTAGCAGAGAAAAATAGATTATACACAGTTTTTATACAAAGAAAATATTAAGAAGAATAAGTTATAGAATTGTTATTTCTATATCAGCATGACAGAAAGTCCTTGAACTTGTCTGGTTTTTACCTTACTATACTTCCACCTACAGTTTATTATATATTAATCTCATCTAGAGAACAAATTGTTTTTCTGGAAATTAAATGAAATTATAGTTAACCTGTGAAGCACTGCAACAATACCAATTAGTCACTTTTTTAATCTTCACTAGGAAACAAGAAAAAACTTCATGAATGCTCATCTCCTAAAAATTGTGATTTCTACAGCAGTTTCATTGTTATGAAGAGTAGATATCTCAAAGTTAGGTACCTAGTCTAAGTAAGGCATCTAAACTCTTTTTTATATAACATAGCTTACTATGTTATTAATCATCTTATGAAAATCACTTGGTTCTTTTTTAATTCTGTTTGACATTAAACTTCTTCCTATTCTTATTCATCTCACCAGAGTCAACACCTCTGCTCGTATGCTGATTCTATCTTTAATGTGCCTATTCCTTGCATTACACTAATGTCAAATTATTCTGACACGGTGACCTGTTAATGCAACGATTCAATCCTCCTTCCTTAGAAAAGAAAGTGTTAGTTAATGGTCTTGAAGTAGAATCAATTTTACATAGTTAAATGAGGAAAGAAAAGTGCACTATAGATAGCTACAAGACTTTAAAAGGAAGTTGGCAATGACAATAAATTATAAAGGTAGGCATAAACAGTTTTTGTAATATATTTTTCTTCTGTTGCATCAAATTTACAAATAGCAGTTTGGGGGAACCTAGATCCCATTCAGGCTTGTGAGAATATCAATTCCGGAAGGCAAAATAGCCAGAAGCTAAAGAATTTTCAATGGGGAAACAGAAAGACTGAAGTCACTCTGAAAAGAGAAAAAATGATACGAACTATTCTTATAGACAGAAAGTGCTTCCCAAGGGCTGCCATGGGACACTGGCATTCCAAGAGAATGATGAATATGAAAACGGTCATGCTTCACCTGTTTCACTTTAGCAGCCAGCCCTTGCAGTGTGGCTTTGGACTGTGGATAAGCAGGATGTGTTTTGTGACCATCTTAATAGATAACTATAGAAATATTGGTAACTGTGGCTTGCTGCTTGCTCCTATTTTTTTTATGCTAAGAAATGCTTTAAAAACCCTGGGTATATATACCCTTTAGCTCTTACTTCACTTTATAAAGTAAAGTCTTTATAAGAAGTCTTTTTATAGGAAATAATTTGGTAACACTGAGAGGAGGGGAAAGAACTAAACTTTCAATTAAAGTCTCAATCAAACTTTACTGGTTTTGAAGCCATCTAAATTAATTCCTTTATAATACAGGGCTTTGATGCCATTTTAAATAACTTCATAGAAGAGTGAGTTTGAAAAAAGAATCATGTTCAGTGTAGCTGAATGCACCTAAGGCATTAGCTGCACTGAGTAAGGATATTCAATGAGTTTTAACAGACCAGAAACCCTACACTGTGTTCCAAGTATCTGCACTTTTTAAAAACTGTCTTTTAATTTTAGGAAGCTGTGGTTTCAGGTCAGATCCCACTATATTACACTGGTTTATGTTATGTAAGCACGGCTAATGGATGAAAATTCAGCAATTTACCTGTGTGCTTCTCAACACTGAAAAATTTGTTAACCAGTTAAACAATGCCATAATCTGCATGTGTCAAAACACACAGAATTTGTCATCATTAGGAGCCTGGATGCAAAATATTGAAGTCTATGGGAGAAATTTCCAGATTTCAGAGGGTTGTGAAAGAGAAGTAACAGCATTTTGATGTTTATCCTGTCAGAACAGGAAAACGGTGCAACAGTATCTTTCTATTTTTGGAGAGAAAGCCTTCAAAGTTCAGAAATAAATGCCTTCCTCATCCCCCCTGTCTTTGAAGGAGTGGTCACTTTGCAGGGGCTTTACTCTCAGTCCATCAATTTTCAGTGGCTGCTTGAATAGCAACAAGCTATACCACAGACATTCCCGCAAATGGGAAATTTCCTTGTTTCCATAATTTCTGAAGTTTATCTTCTCCCCTTTGAGCTCTCACCTCAAGACCTTTTTCCAGGCCTGTTTACCAAATGCCCTGCTAGCTGTCTAGTACAAGCAGCAAAAAAAAAAAAAATCTAGCAATCTTTTGTTAAAGGAGGAGTGGGAGTTGATGTTGAGCAGCTATTTTTCTCCCAGGGCCTGGCAATGCAAGCTGCTTAAATGAGACTTGAGGAGGAGGAGTTCAAATTATGTTGGTGTGCAGGATTATGCTCAATTAAAATTACAGTATTTGCAGCTTTTTCTCCTACTGTATTTAAGTACAGCAGAACACCCCTGATAATAAAAAAATCCCACATCAAAAACCCAACAATTAGAGAACACGTCTAGATTATTGTTAGTGTTTTATAGCTTGAAACACACTCTTTTAGTTGACCATAGTGAGACAGGTGTTTAGCATGTCAAAACTTCCATAAAAGAACCTACAACGGTACCAAAGAAGTCCCTATTAATATTATATCTCATATAGAGCTTTATATCCAGACAGCTTAGTGCAACAATATTCATCAGGAGGTCTAAGTCAAGTCAAACTTATAAAAAAAATATAAAATAGTGCAGATCCAAAGTATTTTTTTTCATTCAGGAAGCCAAAATCTTCTTTAAAAGCAAGCTTTACTAGAGTAAATGTTTTAAATACAGATTGTTTGGTTAAAAAATTTAGAAAAAAATAATTTCAGCTAAGTATATCTGAATAAAAAAATTCTATCTAAACTGAAGTGAATCATAATGAAAAAGAATCACAGGTTTATCATAAAAAAATTTTTCCAAAGAGACTTTTAAACTTCATAAAAAAATACGACAAAAGAGGGGCTGTTTTGCAAAATGCTGAATTACAGCATTTTAATCTTTCTCCAAGGGAAAAAAAAAAAAAAAAGCATGACCTTTATTCTAGGAGATTTCAAATGAGTTAATACAATGCTACGATTTGCCACTCATTTGCACACACAGCTGCTACTAGAGAAATACACTGCAGCACAGAACTTTGTATTTATTGGCATTTGAGCTCTCTAGCAATAAAAAATACTGCTTGGAACAGAAATGCAGAATAACTCAATGGATCATAATTTAAATTATTTTATAAATTGATACTACCCTAAAAGTATCCACTTCATTGAAAGTCATAGGATATTATTTTTTATTATTATAATTTAGGATATTATTATTAATATAGAGGACAGTGCTAATGACGCCAAGGGTGAGGGTTCAATCCCCATCCAGGCCGTTCAGTTAAGACTTGGACTTGATGATCTTTCTTTGTCCCCCCCAACTCAGAATATGCTGTCATTATGGTAAGAGACTTGAAATGTAGAGTAAGAAGCTGTATAAGAGTATTCTATTCCTTCATAGAAAGGGACATTAATTCAGGTGGTGTAGTAAAGTACATTGATCTTTGTTGCCATCCAGAAATGAAATGTCATGTATAGCAACTTCGTCATTTCTATTCCAATATACTGCCTATTCTGTGGTGCTACCTTTTAGATTTTACAAGGGAAATCTTTGGTGATCTCCATAAGAATCTGGATTCTTATAGATTTCACAAATAGTTCAGTGTAATGAATTTCCATTTTTCTATTGCATGACGACAATCCATGGATAACTCTATATGAGAGGCTCATGGCAGTGATCTCTCTTTGGATTGAAAATATTTTCTGTTTATATCATAGAAGGCTCAATCCTGCAAACATACAGAATTCCACTTAGCAGCATCAGGACTTCCAGAAACACTGAAACACTAAAACATGTGTCCTAAATTTCATAATATAATCTAGTTTGCACTCGTATAATATGGTTTCATACTATAATATGTTTTCCACTCATCCAGAATCTACTGAGGTTTCCTAGAGATATTTTAATAGTGCCTGCTAAAAACATGCTAAAAAATGCATGTCAGTTATCGCTGTGATAACAATGGTACATTGGGTAGACCCACCAACTTATCCAACTTCCTGAAAAAACCTGCTGCAGGTGAACAAGGTTAAGGATAATATAGAAGGTGATATGGAAAATAATAATACTTAGTGGGTGGAATTCATTCCCCCTAGCTTCAGCTGTCTATGCCAAGCTAGTACCTAATACCCTCCGAATGAACAAAATATAAATGTTTAAAAAACATTGAATCACCCTCTGAAGTTATTCTCTTTATCAAATATAGAAGGAACTTCTATCAATAGTTTTCAATAAATAGCTAACTTCTGGAGGACAAGATACTAAATTTTGCGTTTCATCTATTAAAAAGGAATTTAAAAAATCACCTCGGGCATGTGTACCTGCCTTCCAGTGACTATGTTCAAAATATTCCCTGTTATTTCCTTGCACTGACACAGAACTGGACAGCCTTCCAAATTTTATCATAAGAGCGTGGATCAGCCTCACTATCCTCCTTTTTCACAGTCTGACACAGAGGAACTTCCACCCACTTGCTGTAATAATCAGCAACTTAGCAACAAAACCTTGCAAGGATGCAATTTTATGAAACTATATTCTGCTTTTGTGCGTGCAGGTATATCTGAGCATCTGCCTGCCTCCTACACATGTATGCTCAAAAACTTTTAAATCTTTCCATCCACTCAAACTCGAATTTCAAAGATTTTAAATTTCATTGAATTATTTCAAAATGTGTGTTTCTTATTAGCATGCGCACTGATAAATAGGTTGCAGTCTGAACTCACTTTTTATGAAATACGTGACAAAACTTAGGAAAGGTTCAATCAGAGCAAATGTCCTTAAGGAACAGAGATTCTGTCTTCAAACTGGATGGGACAGGTTCCCAACTGAAGAGGGCATGAATAACATATTTCCCAAAACTCTGCTTCATAGGAAATTGGCCAATTGAATTAATGATTTGCCAGTAACATTTTCAATAGCTATTACTATATATTTGAAGTCCTCCATAGCATGTGGTCAGCTATGTGGTTTACTTCAGATAAAATGAATAACGGGTCCTAACAACACAATCAGTTTAACAGCTGGCAACTGCAATGTTTTTTTTTCATCAAGGTGGAAGAAAGCAAGCAGAGGAAGGGATGAAGGAACTGGTCAATTTGGATACTTGAGACTATTTGGGGATGGACACTTTTCAGCTTTCTAATCACACACCAAAGCTGCTGTTTCCCAAGAGAAAGACAAAGAGAAGCAGTGCAACAGGTAAAATAATGCTTGTCTTTCAGCTATGCCAAGTAAACAAAGAATATTTCTGTCCCATTATTTCAATATAAGGGAAAAGTAATAAACTGTAATTAAACACACAAACCCCAATTCTGTAATAAAATAAAATAAATAAATACTAAAAACCAGAGGGAATCCCAGTCAGCTCACTGCCATTTCACAAGCCAAGAAAGATAAATTTGTTCAGTCAACCATTTGATGCAAATTATTCCTCAAATCCTGATACGGAGGTAATGATCTAAAATGAAGTCCTAACAGCACTTATGGATTGTAGTTTTCTATATGCACTGCTTTATGTGTTCCTAAGAGAAATCTCCTATAATATTTTGTAGAATTGAAAGTCAGAAAGGTTCTTGTAGGAATCATTTAAGCAAGGACTAGGTTTTAATAGAAAATGTTTTCTACCTATTTTTTTGTTTTTAATAATAAAATGTAATGATATGTAATTTTTCTGCTACCTGAAAGTTCTTTTTTTTTAGTTCTGTAGTAAGGTACTGTTCTGCTAAATTAAATGAGATTCATCTCGTAAAGGACTAAGAGATTCTGCATAACTCACTGCACAGTTATCAGGTGTGTCTGACCTAGGTGGTATTTTGTTGGATGACAGCCAGGCCTGTGATGCAGCTAAGATACAGTTTCTTTTTAAAAAGGACATATAAAAATTGTTATACAAAACATTTCCAGGCACCAAGCTAGTTAATAAGTATGCAGAGAAGGCAATCATTCTGCAAGAATGTGGCCTTTTAGTAGTGTAGCTGTGCAAAGCAGCTTGAATTAGAATTAGGTGGCCAGCAGGATTGCTTTTGTCTGTTTGCATATGTGAATTTGATGAGCCTGCAAGCTTCTTACAGGGAAGAGGGAGAGAGGAGAAAAATGGAATGAACTCCTGTGTCTTGCTTTAGAAGAAAAATGTGAAAGTGAAATGTTATTCTCACTTGGTGTTGAATCAGCTGAAATATATTAATAGAGAACTATATCCAATCTTTAGTATTCTATCTTCACGTGTTTTCTGGTTATTTTTTATGCAACCTGACTATAGTGCTACAAAAGTCTTCAGAATAATCCTTAGAGAGATTGCAAGTACAAGCATAAATCCTTTTTTTTTACCAAGTTTGTTAGGCGTGTACTTAAGTTCTTGTGTATGTGCTCTAATGAGCAGGTATCCACTTCCTTGCATGCTCACAGCTGAGCATATCATAAAACAACTGGTTTTCAATTCATCACACATGACTATAGCTTTTTTAATAGTGATGTAAAATAGAAAAGCAAATTACATAGGATCCATCTATGTTTTCAGACAGGTTCCTAAGCTAGTCCTAACACCAGTTTAGAGTGGCTGTTCAACTTTTAGCAATACTACCCTGGGATATAACTGTACAGTATTCCATTGTATGAACTAAAGCTTCTAAAATATGTAGTAAACCAGAAAATGCTTGGATGCCACCTGTGCTTTACCAAACATTGGTTTGTCTTACATTATTGTCTAAAAAGCAGAAAATATTTTTACCTAATTTAATCATAAATGAGGCACATGCAATTATTAAGATGCAGTTAAATATACATGGCACCCCTCTGAATGTTTGCTTTTCAATCCTCAAGTGTTTTTTTCCCCTCCAGGATGCCAAATTAGAAGGATCAATATGTTCCCACCCAGTTGGAAAGCCATTTGTCTATTCCCTCACAGACAAAACAAGGCCAGATGTGAGTAAGTAGCTGAACTTCTCATGGTGGGAGTCTTCTTCCATTTTTGCCCCATATCGAAAGTTCTTAAACGAGGAAGAGAAAGACTGTGTACTTATATAAAAAAAATCTGTCTTTCCCAAAGCAACCAATAGGTCCTACCTTGTTCTTGATCAAATAGCAGTTCAAAATTGCAGTGATTCCAGCTACATTCTGTCTGAAGATCCTGACAAATGGAAGACAGTTTCTTCCTCATGCTACATGATTGTGATAACCAACACTACTACATGTAAGACAGGCACCTGCTTCTTAGGCACGAAGCTGGAGCATCTCTCCGAATTGCGGCAAAGCTGATTCAGGAGATAGGTGTCCTGCTATACAGGTAGGGATGTGTCCAGCCTGCACAGATGTTTGCAGCTTTTTTGGAACAAAAAGGGGTTTGATGAAACTGGAGTACTATCAGAAAATTGACTAGAGCATTAAAACACTATTTCTATTTAACCTGAGATTCTAAATTCTACCTCTCTCCATAATAGTTTCCAATGAAGGTGACCTGTTCAAAGTGGTATACTGGCTCTGGGTCCATACGAGAAAGACAAATTCCTATAAAATTATATAAAATAAGTAACAAATAATACAGGAAAAAATTAGTTTTTTGGACTTCTCCGTTCTCAAAATGTGAGTTACAAGATTTCACAGAACTGAATGATAGCCTATGTAAAATGGATAAAATAAAAAATAATTCTATACCTAATATATATAAGACTATACACGTAAATTATATTTATGTATGCATGTAATCTATGAGAACTAAATATTATTTTGGAAAAATTTTAAAAGAAGGCAAAACAGATGTTGAATTGTGCAGCAGTTGAGAGAATTATGGAAGCTAGTATTTATTAAATGCCATAAGATAATCTCCAGAAGTTTCATGCTTTGGAGGAAAGCTAGAGGAAATATAATAATGTTGGCTAGAAATATCTGTCAGAGAGGGCTATTGTATGATCTTTAACCCTAAGGAATAGCAAGATCTTTGATTCTACAGTATCTTATGCCGATATTTGGTAGACAGGGTTCTGTTGATAGAATGCTAATTAAAAAAAAATTATTGTGCTCGTGTGTTATATTCTCATCATGTGCTGAAAATACGTCATCAAAAGCTCATGGGTTTTTACATGTTATGAAAAAGTAATTCTTAGTGAAATAAGTAAAAAGGATTTCTGCCACATCCGTATTGATCACACTATTTTTGATTGAGTTTTTATTGATTTGCTGTATTTTCTGTGTTAATGTTACTTCTCTACTGTTTATTGGATTAGTGGATCAAGCTGGAAAAAAATCTCACCAAAGTGTATGGGCTTTTGAATAAATGTCTGCCAACTTTTGTGTAATCTCAGACTTCTCCCTTCTTTGTTACAAAAAGGGTTAATTTGAATTACTTTAGGCACTTCAAACATGCAGAACTCTTCTAACAAAACAAAGTCTGTTCTCTGTACTGCCATCCATGCAGGTATTTTTATATGAAGGGATACATTTTCAAAGCACTGCAAGGGAGGTATGTGCTAAAATCTGTTCATGTATAACAGGATTTGTGCTAATACTGCCTACACACTACTTTGAAACTATACCCCTCTCTGGTTTTGATAGTTTATCACCATGGAAGGACTGTGACTTGAAAGAAGCTGACATTTGTTGAACAAAAAACTCACTAAGAAAAGAAAACTAAAATGAAATTGGTAAATCTAAAATAAAATGGACACTGTAATGATAATTCTTAATTTCTTTTTTACTTAGGAAAATTTCTTTTATATAAAGATCACAGTAGCTTAAAAAGATTTTCCTGTTCTATAACCTCCTTTGCACATGTAACAAATCAGGTTGATGAAATTTGTTCTGGAAAATGATACAGATTCTGAGTGTATGGGAAGCAAGGTAATGGTATTGAATTTGATAAAACTACATGGATTTAAGAGAATTTGAGATTTGGTCCAAAGACATAAAAGCATTTACTTTCATAACTGTTCAGAAGAAGAAAAAAGCACATACTATATAACAGCAAACAAGTTCCTCCAAAGTTCTTTCTGGTTTCTATTTTTGTTACTGTTCTATATGCCATACCATTAAAGATTAAGATTACAGAAGAGAAACTATATATGTACATATACTTGAATGCATGTCTTATCTATAAAAGTACGATATTGTGCAGATCACCCTAACTTAATTTTATCAATGATAGGCTCTACATTCTGACTTATCAAGGGCACAAAAAATCACCAGTGTCTCAGGAAGCGATGCCATGGTTCCTTCCATATGGCAGTTTCTAAGCAGAACTGGGATTCTGCTCTGCAGCTCAGCCTGGAAGCTGGGTGGAGAAACCTTGTCACGCTTAGAGTAGAAGCTCAATCAGCTTTCTGATTTTTAGTTCAGAAAAAGAGGGCCAGGTTCTGTGTAAATGCCAATTACATGAACAAGCAAGTTCTTGAATACTACTCGTGTATTTCTTTGAATGTGAGGCAGACTTCACGGACGTCTGTAACAGTATAAAGGCAAAGATGAGAATTAAATGGTCAGAGAGTGGTACTGAACAACACATCCACTGTCACCACATGTCTTCATTGTTTGGTATATATGCTGCTGTCCATTCAAAGACATGCAGGTGAAAAAAAATCAGTGTAACAAGAATACAACTAAATGCTATACAGAAATATCACCATAAAAGTCACATCAGATGGCTGGCTGGAACACAGTGCTAAAAATAATGTGTATTTTATAGCTTTTAACTCATCTATGCCATAGGAAATGAAAATTATTTTGAAATAAAAAAGTACTGACACATAAAAAGCAGATTTTCATCATAAGAAACAGAAATAGCTTTATCACATCCAACACATCAGCATAACTTGTGGCATCCAACACTCATTACTGATGTTCAACAATGACTACCAGTTACCTAACGGAATTATTAAAATGTTTCTTTTTATAAAATCTAAGGAAGAAAAAAAGTACCTGTTTTAAAACCTTTGTTGTTGTTAAGTTATTACAGCATTTCTGCTCAGATCAGTTGTAAAACCTGTCAAACCTGTATTTCGGTTTTGGACAAAAGCTCTAAAAGTTTTAGTCTCTATTTCTATATGTACCCTTTTTCCCAGAACATGGTTGGTTACTATTATTGGAATTATACCTTCACTGGAATTATTGGAATTGTTAGAATTATTACCTTCACTGCCTATGGGTCTTACCATGGTCTGCACCACGGGCTGCAGGGGAATCCCTGCTTCAGCACCTGGAGCAGCTCCTCCCCCCTCCTGCTTTACTGGCTTTGGTTACTGCAGAGCTGTTCCTCTCACATATTCTCACTCCTCTCTTCAGCTGAAATTGCTCCTGCACAGATGTTTTTACCCTGCTTAAATACTTTATCTCAAGCGCTACCATTGCCACTGATGGGATTGGCCTCGGCTGGTGGTACACTAGCCTAAGTTCCGTGCCCAGCCTATAAGATTTGATTTATAACTATGCCACTACCTTGATCATTACCTGGTGAACCCCTATGCCTGAATACTTCAGAGCAGGTCCCCTGATCATTCAATCCTACCCAGAGCACAACATAACCTCTCTCAGGCTGTGCAACCTGCCTACACTCCCAAAAAGTTAAGGGAATGAGCAGAGAAAGCAGCACATATGATGCTCAGCCTGTGGAAGTGTTCCTGTGGCCCACAGATCAGGCAGAGGTGTACCCTCACCCTTCTCAGTACCCTGAGAAAATAGATCCAAAAGATTAGTTCTAAGTAGGTAGAGTGAATCTACCTGTATTCAGTTATCTGTTGTATCTCCCCAGGTTGTCCAATTTTATGTCATTACCAGGCTGTGCCATTACATGAAAGGAACATTTAAATAACATTAAATAGAACATTTGTGAATATTAAAACCAGAGGCATGGGAGCATATTTGAGATTAATTATTAAGAAATTATGAGCTTTACACCAAGCTCAGAGTTATTTCACTTAACTAATTTTTAGATTGCTAGGTATCTAGTACAAATTAGAAACCCCCTTATACTCAGTAAGAGATACAGGCACACAGTGAGAATATTCACCTGTCTTAAATATCTGTCTTGGAATATGATTATAACTTAAGAAATTATGACCTAAATTCTAGAGGTCTAAAATGTGGTTGGTTAAATCAGATCTAAGACCAACAGACACTCCCCAGGAAACATGGACTTGTACCACATTTAAGCCATGCTCATAAATTTATGCTTGCTTCACCCTGAAACCTAAGAAATTATTTGATTTCAAATCAGAATGAAAACAGTTTGATTTTTATAATCGATTTTGGAATTCTGTAAATTCTTATAAATATTACACATGACATCTGTAATTAAGGCTGCCTTCAAATTCTCCAGGAAAAATCTTAAATAAAATCTTAGAAAAATTTTGAAAGCCTCATTTCTGGACTTGACAGATTAATTTATTTATTTGTGTCGAGTCCTTTATTCACTTTTTAATGAAGTAAAACCTCATTTAGATGATGCATTTAAGCATCAAGCTTGCTGACATGAATATCAATATTTCCTTCAATACAATTAGTTAAACTAGATTAAGTTACATTGAAGTAGTGTCAATTTTATCATACCACTATAGATCATAATATCAGTGTTGTCAAAAGTTTTCAATCTTGTCTATTTTTATTAAATGATAGAATAAAAAGGAGATTGCATTATTAAAGGCCAGTGATCTTCATTTGTGTGCCACATTCCTATAACATATTAACAGTGCACGAGGCTCTGCTGCTCTGTTAAACAAGAGGAAAGCAAAGCCACACACAGACCCGCACAGCGACATACTCTACAGCAGTCAAAATAGCATGCTGAGATTTTTGTTGATTTTCCCGCTGTATGATTAAGCTACTCTTCCCATCTGCATACAAGCTAATCACCCAACAAAACTGAAAAAAGGGTCACGGAAACAGATAGGAAGCTTTCAACACTTCCTGGCTTCTGACCTCAAACTTTCTTGTTTTCTGCTTTAAATTCAAACATTTCTCACTTTCATTAAACTCATCTTCTGGAATTTTAAAGACAGAAAAGAAAATACATAGATGTGGTGGTGCATCCTCCCCGCCCCGGCTCTTTCTCAGGCCTGCTCTACAATTTCAGAAACTCCTGATAAGCCTTGACTGAGCCAGCTGAGTGTGAAGCGGCCCTTGACCATACCAATTGAGCCATAAGTTGTGTCTGACCTTACCAGGAGCTCTTGTATGGTAGAGGTGGGGTCAACCAGAAACATCAGCTGCCCAACCAAGGAAACAAAGGACAAACAATTATTCCTTGTAGTCATGGTAAACCATTTACCTGAATCATAGCTCGAGTGGAGTGGCATCATTGGGAGTTGTAGCTTGAGTGGAACAGTGCCATTGTTACTGCACTTTGGGAAAAAGGTGCAGTAGTTATTGACTTGGATTACGGCCAGGATGGAAACTTACTGGTGACCAAAGTCAATCATCCTGTGACCCTACAAACAGCAGTGTTAAGTGAGGCCCTTTTCATTCTCCTGGACCACAGTAAGCTGCACCAGCAGCTCCCTCTCACTAGGACACCTCTCAGAGCTCCCAGACCCCCAGGTTTACAACGCTGGAAGGACCATCGTTGATGATGAGACCTAAGCTGATAACCCCTCCCATGCAATTCTTCAAGGTGCAATCCCTGCCTGATGGAAAACACAAAAGGATTTGATGTGACTATTTCACTGAACCTGATTGTAATTTTTGATAGGTACCTTTTCACACACAGAAAGAGGTATACACATTGTTTTACCTCTGTGTGTGAATTTATTATGGTATGAATGGTAGCATCTCAAATCGGTAGTATCTTAAATCATTGTTATAATTGTAGTGAATCCTATCAAATCACTTTGTAAACAGTAAACTATTCAATAATTTAGTGCTGATAAATCATTTTGCACCCTTATCTTTGCATCCATATCCTTTGCTCCCTTACCCCTTTTTGCATTCCCAGCTTCCATGCAAATCATACCAAATTGCTTCTAATTGGATCTTACTTTGTATGCTATAATTTGTGTAGTAAGTAACAGAGTGACACTTTATATCTAACTCTGTAAAGTTGTACTTTCACAAATTCACATTAAACCCTACTTTTGCCAACAGATTTGACAGAGGTTCTTTAAGGGACCAAACCACTCATTTGTGACAGTAGACTGGCAATATGCAGTGAAGATATACTGAGACAAAATCAACAGATATCTAAACTTCACTGAGCTCCTGTGGTTTTTTACATCATCTTGGGTGTCTCACAGTCTGTGTCCATTATATAATTCTTTGTTTTCAAACAGGACTGGAGCTTCTGTCTTAGGATAGGCTGGGAGGGTTGGGCCTGTTCACTCTTGAGAAGAGGCAACTGAGAGTGGACCCCACCAGTGTCTGAAGATAACCTTTCAAGGAGATGCAGCTGGGCTCTTCTCGGTGGTGTCAAGCAACACGACAAGAGGCAATGGGCAGAAGCTGATGCACAGGAAGTTCTACCTGAACATGAGGAAGAATTTCTTTAATGTATGGGTGACCGAGCACTGGAACAGATTGTCCAGAGAGCGTGTGGACTCTTCCTCACTGAAGATACTCAAGAATTGTATGAGTGCAAATCTGTGCAATGTGCTCTAGGATGACCCTGCCTGAGCAGGGAGGTTGGACCAGATGACCCACTGTGGTGCCCTCCAACCTTATACTTTCTACAATTCTGTGATACTGTAAAAGCACAGATGCAACTTTTTTTTTGCACAACAATAGTAAACAAAGTAAACATAAATAATGAGACAGAAAAAGAAGGTTAGGGTTTGTAGTGCTCTGCATCTTGAAACTAAATATTATTTCTATTTAATTTTTAATTTTAAATTTAGATCCTTATTAGAAGGAATAAGAAACTCTGCTTCAAATTTAGTTCACTCAAAGTAACCTTGGGAATGGGAAAAGAAACACACTAGGAGACTAACAAACTTCCACATAAATTTGGTGAAGATTGCAGAAATAAAGTTCTCAGAACATCCAGTTCTATATGTATTTGTTCACTTTTACAGACATCTGAAACATCTTTCTTTTTATCCAAATGTGCATATTATCACAATGAATTCTTTTGGAAATTAACAGCTAGACACTTTCACAGTAGCTCTGACATATTCCAAGTTATCTAATTCACCCAAAAGTTTCAAACAACATTACTGCTAGGCCAAATATATTTAATCGCATATTTTAAGCTTATGTTGCAAAACCTTAATAAATATATACAATATACAATATAAATGTACACTTTCTTCTTTCCATCATCAGCTAACGTAGTGAAGAGAAGTGTTCATTTATACATTTAAAAGAATGGAATTTGATAGAAGAGTTTTATCAGTTCTCATTGAAACTAATAGGACTCAAGGTCAGTCAGCTTTTTTTGTATTTAGATCTGTACAGCTGTATTTTATAAGGCATTATAATTGAATTAAAGACAATGTTTGACCAACATAGATAATAGGAAAGAAGAAAAAAGCCCCAGGAGCTCAGACAAGTGAGGTGACAACCAGAAGACACAATAAGACACAGAGAAATTATGAAGAGAAAGGCATCTTGATTTTTATTGCTTTGATTTGTGCATTGCTTAGAGCAGCAAAAAGCAAACAGCTAAGCAGTGAAGCAAGCAGCAGCAAGCAGTGAAAGCAATGAAGACAAGCATCAATTTACTGTGGTGTATCTTGCTGACTAATAAAAAGTACAACTAATTTGATTTGGAATTTCCAGTGAAACTCTTGAATGGACTTCCCATTTTCCACGTACCGCAATCTTCTTTTAAAAGAATAGTGTTTATTTTTTAGATCAATGTGTTTGTTCATTTCACTGGAAAGAATAAACTGATCTTCAATTCCAACTGGCCTCGTAGAGGAAAAGTAGGAGAGCATTTTGCTAATTAGAAGATATAAATGACACACAGACTTGTATAATGCATTAGTTCAACTCATATCTGTTTTAAACAGGGCTTTCATAAATATCATGATTTAAACCTCTTGAACAATAAGCCTAAAAGGAAAGAATCTTCTTTTCTAAACTACCTCCCCAGAACCAAAATAGAATAAAAGTTAATGCAGTTATCCTCTGGGCAGCTTTGCTGCCAAACTTTATGGTTTGTGATCATAAAACATCTCAGTAAACTGAATTTTAAGTAGCTGAATTTTAGTCAAGGATTTTTTATCCCACTTAGGAACCGGTTCATAGTGACAGAATTTATTCCCCTTGTGAGCTCAGACATTGTCAGAGAGGAAAGGCATTAAACTTTCTGCTGATCTGCATTTGAATATAAAAAGAAAAAGGCATTTACTAAAAACTATTATCTGAGTCATTTAAGATATATAGTCTTGAGTGCTAGAACTTTCTCTGGTTTTCTGTCTAAATAAAAACAATTGGACAGCTGCTCTGGTCCCAACAAATCTATAAATATTCCTGGAAAAAATAAAGCTCAGGAAAAGGGAGGGGGAAAGCATGCTTGTTCTATTTTGGATGGTAAAAAATCCAGGGCAGAGACTTTAAATATCCTTTTCTTTTCCAGTAGAAGGAAATTCTCAGTCTTTTCTTATACTGTTATCTGTCTCATTTTTTTTCTAAGGCTGAAAATAATACTTACAAAAACTATTGTGTTATGGTTTCCTTCCGTATAAAAGCTCTACGAAAGATGCAAATTAACCTCTCTGTAAATATATCTTTAAAATAGGAAAAAAAGTACTAAATGAAATAGAGGGAATATTTATTAATAAACGTCTCAGGGCTTCCAATTTATCACCTCTTTCTGGGGGGCCAAACACCTCAGAAGTCTGCTGAAATTTACTAGATAGGGAGTAATTTATTTATTGTCAAAGACTAGGCCTGAACAAAGAGTCAATACAAATAGCAATTCTAACCAGCACCAAATAAAGATTTCAGGTATATTATATCTTCTTTCACTATATGTAAGGGTGACTAGTCAGAAAAGTGACTTGTGGTAATGGTTTGCACTGGAGGAACCTGCCAGCTGCACTGAGTATAATGAGCTTCATGACAGTTCTCACAAGGCCTTGACTTTCTGTGTTGGGTTGACCTTGTCTGGTTCCCACCAAACCAGTCTATCGCTCCCATCCTCAGCAGCACGGGGCATGAGGGAGAGGAAGTAAAAAGGGAAGAAAAACCTCATGGCCTAAGATAAAGGCAGTTTAATAACGTAAAAGCAAACGTTGTACATGAAAGCAAAGGAGAAAATAGTTTTTATTATGTACTTGCTATCAGCAGGCAGGCAATGCCCAGCCACTTCCTATGAAGCTGGGCTTCAGTATATGGTTGCTTTGGATAGCAAACACTGTAATAACAAATGCTTTCTCTTCCTCCTCCTTTCTCTCAGCTTTTATGGTTGAGAAGACGGTATACGGTGTGGAATATTCCTTTGGTCAGTTTGGGTCAGTTATCCTGGCTGTGTTCCCTGCCAGCATCTCACCCACCCCCAAGCTACTGGTGATGTGTGAGTGTTGGAGAGACAGTGCAGATTCTGTGCCAGCGCTGCTCAGCTGTACCCAAAACACTGATTGTTACCAGCACCTTTCTAGCCACCAATGCAAAGCTCAGTACTGTGATGGCTGCTACAGGGGAAAAAACTCCATCTCAGCCAGACTCAATACACTTTCAGGTAAGAAATAACTCCTTTGGCATAAGCCTATGGCAGCTGGCAAGAGGGAAGTGACTCTTAGGGAAGACAGAGGAAAACATCAAGAATGCAGACACAATTGAAGCACAGTGTAGAGTGAATCTACACACAACCCGAGAAAAAAACTAATGGCAGTGAACTGAAAGTTATCTTCTCTTTAATGTGTTCAGTTTTCTCTTCTTTCCTTTCTTTTTTTTTTTCTTCACTTTAATTGATTGGCTTGTGCAGTGTTATGAGCAAGCTCTAATTTAAAACAGATTTCCTACATAGCAAGGTCAAGCTTTGCTGCACTGATAACCCTGAAGCAAGCTTGGCTGGGAGCCCTCAGTCATGGTGGGGTTTTTATTATTGTGTAACAGGATATTGAAAAAGAAAACTGAGAATCAGAAGAGAGACTTCTAGAAGAAACTATTGGGATTGTCAGGACTGATACATTTTACTGTCTGCATCTTCGTTTTGGGATATGTTCTGTATGTATATAGGCTTAGATGGACATAGGTATTCTCTTACTTAAATATTTTTCAATGTACACACCACACCTATGAAGATATATATGAAAACAGAAGAAATATGCATGTGCCTTTGAACACTTATGTAAAGCTATAATGTGGACATTTTTACGCATAGGAGAGAGGGGAAAATCCTCATATTCTACTATCCTATCTCACTTTGTCTCCAGGCAAAGTGGCACAATTTTTTAACATTTCAACAAAAATATGTTCCTGAATGTGTTCAGACATTTTTCCATATATATATATATGCATACATGTATGTGCATAACAATTTCCTTAAACTGCTGTATTAAAATTATCATCCTACATTCCAACACTGGAAAAAGACCAGTTATCTATTTTCTATTTTATATTCTGCCTCATATTCAATTCAACAGTTCATCAATTAATTTTGTGGGAAGCAATTATAGCATTCTGCTGTTCCAGACTCAGTCCCAGTCTTTTACGTTGAGTATTGCCTTCACTGCAAGAAGGAAAAGTTTAATACTACAAAGTAATCATTCTTGCAGAGTGATAGATACAAAAAAATGATGTTGAAAGATGTGGTAGCTACAGATTCTACCGAAACAAAATCCTAAGATGTGCAATAAATGATTTCTGTGCAAAACTGTGAGAGCACTTTTGCCAGATTCTAATTTTCTCTTTCAAAGTCACGGACATGGCTCCAACACATACTTTTAGGGATATTCAGAACATTTTTCAGAAACAAACAAAAGAAGCCCTCAAAAACCAAAACAAAGAAAAAGCTCAATACAAATAGGTTTGTATCCGAGAAAAATGAGCCACAAAGAGCTAAACTTGTAACAGAATTACTTAGAGTTTGGCTAGACAGAGTACGAGTAAATACTCTCCACTGAAAGAACTTTATATGGGAAAATATCAACTACTAAAAACCAAAATATCTTTAGAAAACATAAATAGCATAAACAACAGAAGATCGCTGAGACTACACTTTCAGTCAAAGGGGCTTCAGATCCAGAAAATTTCTGGGTAGTTGCTCTGATACTCACCATTTCTAGATCACCCTATTCTTGGCTATTCTGTCTAGGAGTTTGAAACACAGTGGAGTTTGTCCTAGCTTTTCCTGTTGGAGAATTATACAAATAATAGTCATTGTGACAGGCACCAGAATATCAAGTTTTCCGGCTGTAATGTTATATCTCCCAGGCTACTCTTTCTTTCTTGAGATGAAAGAAGGTGCAGAAAGTCACTTAGGATCTTTTTGTCTGATTGTTCCCAATACTTATTTTTCTTTCCATTCAGAATTCATTTTAGCTCACTTTTCTCTCACTTTTCTCTCCATCCCACACACTGTCGGTTAATTAAAGCAAACACCCTTAGTTATTTGGCATAAAAGATATTTCTACAAAATCTGTGATCATTTTACTTTACAGACACTTCAAAGTCTGTGTTATGACTAAGTCCAAACTGTGACCTTCTCTTCAGGTGTTTCAAGCATTTGTGAAACTTCACAGAAGTCTCAGATGAGGAGTGTCTGTCAAGATTTCTTACATTTTAACATCAGATTTATAAAAAGACTTGGTATTTCAGCTACTTTGACTTCCTGGAGTGTCCAGAGGGCCTTTAGAAACAACCAAATCCCCAAAGGAGCAAAGCATGAGAAATGGCACATGTGCTTTACACTGGAAAATGTTCTTGAACATTGACACATCAGTTTTTTCCAGATTCACTTCCCATATTTGCTGAGAGAGAATCATAAGCCTAAAAATTATGTCTTCCCTCATTCTGCTCCATGCTCAAAACCATCTAAAGAGAAGCCCACCATTGCAATGTGGTTGACGTCTTCAAGATTTAAAAAAGACATAGGTGTTCCCAAATGGCATGAAGGCTAAAAGGTGTCTCCAGTAAATGAATACCTGGACTCCAATGACAAGATGAAAACATACATACCTGTGTGACTTAGTGGTCTCATCTAAAAGTTCTTTCCTTTTTGAAAAGAGCAAGTGGCAGAAAAGACCAGGCTATAAAAATCACTGTCTATTGTGGAGATGAGTAAAAGTTCCCTCTACAGGATGCTATTTACTTCCTTTGAGGTGGACTTACAATTACTTTGTCTCATAAGAGTTACTGGATGAGTCTTCACCAACATGCAAGAAGTCAGATACCTTTCTGCCTTCTACAGTTCCTTTTTATGAACTTTCATCTTTATCCACACTTTTCATAGAATTCATTTTAATTAGCAATGAACACATTAGCAATGTGACATTAGCTCTGTCACATTTCCTTTTGGCACGTATAAAATGAAAATTACTGGTCTATAACAGAAATAGCTATTCAAAGTCAGTGTTTGTTCAAAAGTTAAGAAAAATTAATATTGGCCAAAAATACTGAAATCTACACTACTTTTTGCATTCACCTATATGTAAAATCTATACTATTTTTTCTTTCAACTCTATGTGCAGAACTCAGTGATCTTAAGTTTCTTTTCTATACCTACAATAAAATACTCAGAGCTACTAAGCCCACAGAATCAGCTTTTCTGAGAGTCATAAAAAAAAAGTAGAAAACAGTCCATGTGATATAATTAATGGAGCCTGGTGCAAAAGGATCATTTGTAGACTAAATGGAAGCATCAGAGCCAGAGCAGAGTATTGCTGTTGATATGACGGTGATTTGAGTGTAACGGGTCCTAGGAAGTGGGGAGGAAGTTAAAATAGTTGTGGTTTAATTGATATCGAGGTCTGTGCAAAGTTCCTTTAAAGACATTTCAATTCCCATTCCTGTTCTTGAGACCAGTACAGGATTAGCAAATAAAATTGTGAGCTCTGTGGTTTCAACCCAAAAAAACTAAAAAATAAACAAACAAACAAACAGAAAAACAAAATACAAAAGACCAATCATTTTTTAAATGATCACAAATAGTTAAATCCTCTTCTCTCATACCAGCACATAAATTCATCCCTTAGGCCTTTTTGGGCAGTAACTTATTGAGTCTGAAATCACAGTGGCTATGGGTAAAGATTTGGCAGTGACCTTATTACAAACAACTTTATATTCGAGTCCTTCATTTGGATTTCTCAAACTCAATAACTGAACACCCCAGGCTACAGACAGTTACTGCCCTGTTTTAACCAGCAAGAAAAGGCATATATAAAAAAATTAAAGTTTTTTATCTATCCACATAGAACCAAAAACAGGAAAAGCAAAACATCAAGACATACACCCCAGTGGGATTTAGTGGACTACTTCACCAAAGCAGGCTTAAAATAAAAAACAACAAAACAAAAACAACAACAAAGAAAACAACCAAACAAAAAAACTATATGAGAGACTACAGATATTCCTCTTTTTTCAAACTATGTAAATATCAAGTCTTTTTGGATCTCAGTTGAAGCTAAGTTCCAAGAGCTACAAAAACGATGGTAGTAACAGGTGCAGGATATTCAAAGGTATGACACTCATTCCTCTGGAAAATATATACTTTAATATGAGTAACCGTTGTAATCGCACTGATTGTTTTTTGATTGTTTTTTTTTTCTTGTCTAGGAAATCTTTTCTCACCCTAAGAGAGTTTGTGTTTAGAAAAATACAAAAACAATTTTTCTTTGCCTACCCATTTTCTGTGGTTATTCAAACAAAGAGGAACATCCCAAAAGAGTGTTTCAGGTTATTATCAATTATTCAGAGGAAGTACAATGCGGATGATTAAGAATTAGTATTGCTCCTGGAAACCTAAGGGGGTAGTATCAATGTACTGGGACTCTAGGAGCAATTATAGCTTTGTTTCTTGTGTCTGGCTGTCCATGTCTCCCTTGTGGTGTGGTGTCAGTGTGTCCTTATTCCAACACAACCCTTGGGAGGGAGGTAGGGTGGCAGGGAATCGAACTCCAGGATGTTTCGTTTATGTGGGTTTAAGAATAAATTACAAGTCTCAAAAAAGTAGGAAGATACAACAGAAAATGTCATCAGACTGGGAAGTCCTTATAGTTTTAATGAAGCTGTGGCTTAATTTGACAGCAAGAAGAGGAGAGAGGGAAGGAAAAGAGAGGGATCTTTCTACTGAAATCCATTTGCCTTGCCCTCATCACTACTGCCATGAGGATGGTATGATCAATGTCACATTATGCATACAAAGAAAAGTAGATACCTAACTGAACTACTGTGATTAATTGCCTGATTCTGAAATTGAATTACCATTGGTTAGCACATTTTACTACACACATTTATGCTGCTCTGCAGTTTTTCTGCATTTTACAACATTTCTTAAATTAAATTACAATTTTTTAATAAGTACATAGCTTACATAACTCAATGTAGTACTTGCAGCATGCAAGTTACAACAGCAAACAAATTATGGTGATAATCAAGGAAAAGGAATTTATAGTACATAGATTTAAATTATATCACAGCACAAGAACAGCATATTAAAGTCATTAACTAACTTAAACATAAAACTTGTAATTTTTCCATATTCCATTTGTTATTCAAACAAAAATTTCACTGACTTCAGTGTTCTGTTTGAGTGACAAGTGTTGCATTAATGAAAAGTTAAAATGTTTAAGTTTACTTTCAAGATCAATCATGATATCAGTCACTGAAGATTAGAAGTGACAATGACTTTCCTATTAAGAGAATCACATTAGTTCAAGACAGATAACAGGCACAAGGGTTTTAATTCTGTATGTTAGCATGATTCTTCAAAGTATTGCTGGTAATTTTAATGAATCACGTTATCAAGATCAAGCAGTATGTTCGTCTTTGCAGTGTTAGTATATTTACTGGATGGAGGCAGTTCCATTCAACTTAATAATTGGTCTCTGAATGCATTAGCGAAACGGAATAAAATACTTTTTAAGATCTTATATGTATTAACTTGCATTTGTAATGCTTCAGTTAAATTACACACATCTCTTGCCTCAGTTACTTTGAGCACATTCTATTCTTATTAATTTCACTCCTAGTATCTTATAGCCATATCTACTCTCTACATACACCCAAGTATTTCATAATGTCATATTTGTATTTGAGCCCTGAAGTTCTAGTCATTCTGTGAAAAAGATCAAACTCAAATCACACAGATAAATAATGTCATACTTTTGGCATAGCTAGACCTTGGTCTAGTTGAGCACAGGCTGACTCTATGTCAATTTTTCCTCTTATAGCAAGGGCTGGTACTCTGTGCCAGCATCAGTTAGCCCTGGCCAGAAATGAATCTCATCACACTGGGCACCGTAAAAAATGAGAATTAACAATGTTGGGTGCTGGACAAGTTGCTACCTTCTCTTACTGCTCAGTAGATTTTGCAGTCTTAGAGTCAAATATGTAAATGTGTAATTTTAAAAGAGAGAGCAATTTATTTTTGAAGGCCTCGACATTTAACGAAGCAGGAGTCAGTGATAAACTGCTCACAAGGACTGCCAGCAGGCGACTTCACACACTGTAAGCACTTTACTACAGAGTGATTAATACTTATCACAAGGGAAAATAATATGCCATCCTTTCTTGCTAAGAACATAAAAGAAGCTGCTTAGGTCACCAGGAGCAGAGCTGTGGACATCGTCACAGTTGCTACAGCTACACTGAGGGACGCTCAGGTCAGGAATGGGACATGATTATTCAAAATGCTAGATAAAAAGTAATGCTCAAAGGCCACGTGGATGTTAGCAGAGTAAATGCATAGTCAGACTTTAAATATTAAGTTCATACTGATTAGAATGCAAATGTCAGTCGGAATTAGACAGCATGAGAAATGTTTTATATCTCTGTTATGCAAATCGTGCCTTGACAAGTCATTCAAATGCTTGCCCAGTGTCTGAATCGAGTACTGGATCCCTTGTTTCTGGGGTGATTCCCTAGATCTCAGTAGCTGAGATAGCTTTTGGGAGACATCAATAAAAAACCACTGGATACACATTTGCATTGTTTTAATTCAGACAAAGGACCATGTGAAATGCAGCAATGAAATGTCCTTGCTAGCTCACCTTCTAGCTCATGCAGAGAAATGGAATCCCTCAGCCAACACTATTTCCTTTCATTCTTTACTTCAGCCGGTGATAATTATACATATCTCCTCATAATAACATCTAAACTACCTTGCAGTCTTTACATTATTAACCTTGCTAGGGAATGGTCTCCTCCTTTTTAACAGGTGAGCATACTGAAGACTAGATTATAGCAAATATTTGGTTGCTTTAAAAACGGATAGGTATATAGGTATTAGGGGTGGGGTTATGTGTTGCAACTTGAAAGTCAAAAAGAAATCTTTGGCAGAGTGGGAAATGAATCAAAGCCCACAAATACTAACTCTAGAACACATTTCCTTTTCTGTTGCATTCTGAAAGGAAAGTTCTGCCACATTATCTGAACAAGCAACCTGCTGTACCACTGCCAGTTATCTTAAATTAAGGCTGCTATTTGTTTTGTCGCTGCCTGCACAGAACAAAGACAAATCCTATTATCACACTCGATTCCAGCCCTATATGAATATAAAACTTGAAGGGTATTTTCTAGGCATATCAGTGCTTTTGTCTGACATCTAATAGGTTCATATTATCTTCATTTCTCAGTTGTAATTAAATGTAATGATTGCATATTTATTTTTATTTACAAAGGCAGTTGCTTGTACAATAAAATTTGATTTAATCGATTGAAAACTCATTTAATGGACTTTGAGGACCGAATGCATGTAAACAATGCTCTAATCAGACATCAAAACATGCATAAATCAAAGTAATTAAATCAATGTAACACTAAGAAAATTGTGAACCAAACAGATATTTTAAAAAACAAGCAATAAAAGATATGATTTAAGACCTGAATTAAGACAACAGCTGCAATACTGATAGCTGTATCCACTGTTACTGTCACTAAATAGCTGTCCCTAATCAGAGCCCTGTGATCAAGGTATCATAATTAGGAACCGAGCACAATATCTTCCCTATAAAACTTCTTCAATATAAAATGGAGAAGACCATGGAGGAATCCAGAAATAGCTGCCATGGTGGAAAATTACAATGTAGCTGTATGTTCAGAATATTAAAGCCATAAACATTTCCTACACCTTACACATGACACAAAGAGAAGTATTTGAAAGTTCAGACTTTCAACTAGGACAGCCAGTGTAAAGTTTGACAATCTTCTTCCATGTATGCCTAATCACAGAGCTTTGTGAAAATAAATCTCCAATTATGTAATTAAATTGAATATTCATTTTCTCACCCTTTTTTGACGAAAGAGTATTTCACCTCTCACATATATCCTCACAAAAGACAGAAGGGAAAATATATGCCTTTCTCATAGGTATTTGTCTGCTCTTCTTACCAAGGTAGCTACTTGCTTCGTGGCTGCTGGGGTATGTTTGCATAAACTCTGCATCCAGGTGGCTCCAAGCATGACAAGTATCTGGAACCAAGGTCAGCTGCATGTGCTACCAGCTTAAGTGCCCATTGATGCATATACAATCTAAAAAACTTGAGACGCAGCTGTCAGAAATAGACCACTATGGTGGGTTCTCCCACCTGACAGCAGCTGGCTGTTCACAGCACAGTTTCATTTGTACTGTGACATCTCAGTACGTGCAGAGAGCAGGTAACAAGATCTTTCTGCTGATCATAGGGACAGAAGGACACACAGATATTTGTCCAGATGATAAAAATCTGATATAAATAAGCAGTCATCACTACAACTGAAAATAATCCAATCCCCCAGGCTATGTCCTCATTCCTCTGGTGATCCTTTGTGGAGGGCTGCAAACTCTCGGTACAAGAGCCCTCTGCAGTCCCTTGGAGGAGAGACGCTGCAGTGCCAAAAGAATCTCCCCAGACAGAAGCAACCTTCCTCAGGATCTTGGTGACTAAAAGAGCCACTCCTAATATGCCTTGCTTCTTTATGGTAATAGCCTGTACCCCGTTGGCTAATTGATTCCTACCCCACCCCCTACCTTTCCCGTAAAAAGCCTCTGCTTCTGCCCCTGACTCACAAGAGCAGCTGTCCATGGCTTTCTCTTTGCAGGGTGGCTGGACAATAAAGGCTGCCTCTGTGGATCTGCCATACGAGGCTCCCATGTCTCTGTCCCCAAGTCTGCCTTGGATGATTTCACAAAGAGCTGAATCACAAGAGCTGAAATCACTTGCAGCTGAGAAATTGCTACACTTGCTGAAATCACCTGTTGCTCAGGGAGGCCTGCCTGTGCCCTCTGGAATGGCTGTTCTCTGCAGGGCACTCTCTCTAGGAAGATCACGGCATACTGGTGCTGAGCAGCCCAGGACCCCCTGTGACAATCCTTTCTCTCAGTTTCTATCACAAAAGAGAGGGAAACCACAGTCTGATTCAGGACAGGATTTATCACTTCTAGCTTTAGCTGTGTCATAACTGAGGCCAATTTAGAAGCCTCCTTGGCTGTATGGTACCTTCTACAGTCAGTGGAAACAAGCATCTACTGAGGGCTATTTAATTCACATAAGATTAAGTATTTTTAATGCTCCATCAACTAGTGAAAAAGATGAGAAAACACCTGTTGCCTGACAAAGGGTACAATAGGTACAAATCCAGGTCTTACTTCCTATCCCCATTCATTCCAAAAACCCATGTGGGAGTAGAAAACCTGGTGTGTGTTTACAAACTAGTGGATGGCATCCAAGAATGCATCTTTCAGGACTGCATCCCTAGATGACAGTGCTCTTACCACTTAAGATTCTTTTGGCCTTATTCCCATAAATATGTTTCCACTCAGGTTTATTCCTATGCAATTCTGTCACTCCTGCTCTGATGTACCCTTCTTTCAGCACCAGCTCCTATGTTCCACAGTCTTTGCCGAACCTCCTCCTGCTTAATGTATTTGTTCATTCCCGTGTCCCCAACAGCTTCTCTCCCACTTCTTCTCTGGAAAAGTAGCTTCTCCAGCACCTCCACTCCTAAACTGTGCATTCCCAGCCATACTCAGGAATGTATGACACTCATCCTTTTTCCCCCTGGATGGCAACACTCTACAGAAGATGCTTCTTTACTTGCTCCGAATGTGTCTACCTGTTTTTCACATGAAATTTCTGACATCTTTTCCCTGTCAGTCAGCATCCAATCCTTTCTGTTTTCTGTAGTTTTTTCACTCCTTGCTGATTTTTTCCATAAACATAAGTGGGTTTCAACAAGGCTATACAATTGAATTATCATTTGATATGAGGTTTGATTTCACAAACAGTTAAGCAATCTACCAGTTCACAATAGTAAACCTAAGTTTAAATTCTCTTTTCAAATAAACTGATGTGGATTGGTTGTTATCAAACCTGAGAATTTAGGCCTTTATCAGGTTAAAAATGAAAGCTTAACAGATGGCTTGTTGGAACCTATCTTACTCAAGACAGAATGTCAGTATATTGTAATGAATCTTTAATATAAGCCAGAAGATTCCTGGAAATTTTTACAGCTATTTGCCAAAATAACCTCAGGTCTTTTTTTGCATTTTCAATTTTTTTACTCAATGCACACCAAAAAATACAGAGTATCGGCATGCCTTTTAAAGTTAAAATAGCAGAAAAACACCTTTTAGCAAGCAACTTCTCTTACTAACAGTAAAACATGGAGGGATTCTGCACCTGAAACCACTTAATGCTTTTATGGAAACAATGAAATAGCTTCAGGTGTTTCTCGAGGAATGAGTTTTAAAACTGGTGGGGAGAAGATCCATCAAAAATAAATCAAAGCTTGTTTTGCTTGTGCCACAAGAAGTGTGTGTAATAAAAAGTTATTAAGACCAAAGCTACTTGCTGCATTGCCTCAGAACACTGTCCAATTGCCAAAGCATTCTCCAATCAATCAACCGTCAGCCTCATTTCTCCTTGCCAGCACTGACAGATCACCATCTGACTGTAGATTATGAGATAAAAGGGAGCTAGTAGCTTTGTTTCCTTCTTTATTAAATTATTTGCAACACTCTGTTCTGTCTTCAAGACAGGTGTGAGCTGATAAGGAAAACCTGCACTTTCTGGAAAATTATTTCAAAACCTAGATCAAAATATAGTCTGATGTCTAGGCAAGGTGTTAATTTAAAATGTATAAAAATATAATGGGATTTGAATCGCCAGATACATAATAGCTGAAATAATAATATTCAGCATTAGAAGACATCTGATTCTTAAGATACCTACAGGTGTTTCTGTTCATTTTTTGGAAACTATATATCAGATTTTTTTTGCTATTTACTTCTTTCCTAAATTCACTAAAAATTGCTTCTTTTTCCCTCTTACTTATAAATGTACTACAACATTACAAAATGTACTGTTTGACCCTGAGATTAGCTCGGTTGGTTAGAGCATGGTGCTAATAACTCCAAAGTTGCTGTGTTTTCAATCCCAATACAGGCCATTCTAATCCTTAAACACCAGGAATGTAAGGATTGTCAGAATAACTGGTGTAATTTACATTTTGTAATACAAATCTGGAGTCATACCATGAAAAAGCACATAGAAAAATAGATGTCCAGATTAAAGAGACTGTATTTTATTACCTCTCCTTCACCCATTGGTCCTGTAGCCATATCTGCCATGGTCTTCCGGTAACCAGGTGCACAAGAAGCTTGGAGGGAGCATAGCTGGGACAGCTGATCTGAAATGGCTAAAGGGATATTCCATACCACAGAATGTCATATTCGGTGGGCAGTTAGCCAGGAATCACTGGTCTTTGCTTGGGAGAAGCTGGGTGTCAGTCATCAGGTGATGAACAACTATGCTGTGCATTGCTTGTTTCTCTTGAGTTTTGTTCCTCTATATCTCTTTTTCATTACAAGTATTATGATCAGTATTATTAGTATTATATTATATTTTATTAAAAATATTAAACCGTTCTTATCTCAACCCATGAGTTTTACTTTCTCTTCTGATTCTCTGCCTCACTGGGGTGGGCAGCAAGGGCAAGTGAGCAAGTGGCTGGATGGTGCTTGGCTGCCAGCTGGGGTTAAACCATGACACCTGTTCATTTCCATCAAATATAGCTGTAACTCTGCCAAAGGTATTGGTTTTCCACTTGCTCATCAAGGAAATGTCTGTGAACATAAAGACCCACACTGCCTTTGTTCTGCTGGACATCCTAGGCACTGGAAATACCTTTAATTGTTAAGGTGTCATTAAGAGCTTTTCGTAGATCTCTATTTTACATACAAATGTGCTTTTCAGTACTTTTCTTTTTCCAGAGCAAGAATTGAACAGCATTTCATGTAACTAAGCCGAAAGTAATTTCTAACTGCAGTCTTTGCTTTCAAAGATTTATTAAACTTTTTTGTCTTGTTAAGGCTGTATTTAATTTATTCATTTTGAATGTCATCTGGTCAAATAGCTCACTGGGTGCATGATGAAGCATTTATATTTATAGAAATTTCATGCATGCTACAAACTCTTTACAGGAAAAAATACCAGAAAATTAAGAGGACAAGAATCCTATTTCATCAGCAAAGTGTTGTGATGAACATAGTTCCACTCATGTACAGTATATGCACAGGAGTGTTCTGATAAATCAGACTGAGACTAAATCAGACTGAGACTATTCTGATAAATAATACTGAGACTCTGTGGGAGTCTGAAACACAGAGAGTATGCTTGTTAGAGGATTCTCATTGTCTCTATTTGAAATGCATTAGAAGTTCACTTCAGCTACTCAGCAGATCCTTATTTAGCACGGACCTGCCATTTTGGGCTTAGTGTGTCAGGGTGCATCAGTGTGTTCAGAAAAGTGATTTGTTGTGGCAGTATGAATGTCTAATTATGTGCATAGTTTACAGTTTTTCAACATGAAAGAGCCCAAACAAGTGAAAAGCTGAAATGAGATTTATTTCTTGCTACCAGCATTTGCTTACATGTTGTTTTTTCTTTAAATTACATTATTTTCCATCCATCTCTTCTCCTGCCTTATCAAAGCTATATTACTTTACAAAGTCGTCCTTATCTGGATATGTTTTTAGAAACATCTCCATGCGTCCTTCCCACAAAACATCATATTAATCATTTTTCTTATGTATGCTGGCTGTCAGTCATTTTCAGTATCTACAATGCTATTAGTTTCACAGACATTAAACTTAAAGGAAAACTATTATTAAATCAAGCCATTACAGCATATAAAACACCAGGTTTAAATTGCCTTTAACCTCGGGTTATTTCCTCAATTATACAATTTTTATTTTAACTCCAGCCTTTCCAGATTTTCAGTCACTGCTTCCCCTGGACAGGCAGGTGTTCAGCCATCTCCAGGAGAGCAGGGCCCCATCACATATAATGGTTACTCAGGAAGACAACCATTACTCCAAATGTCTCCACCTTCCTCCTCCTTTCCTCCACTTTATGTGCTGAGCATGATGTCATATGATCTGGAACACACCTTTGGTCGGCTGGGGTCACCTGTCCCAGCTGTGTTTCCTCCCAAACCCCAGTCTTGTCCCCAGCATGGCAGTATGAAAAGCAGAAAAGACCTTGACTCTGCGCAAGCGCCTCTCAGCAATAACAAAAACATCTCAATATTATGAACCCGGTGTTCAGCACAAATTCAAAACTTAACCCCATACTAGCCACTGTGGAGAAAATTCACTCTACCCTGGGCAAAACCAACACAGTTCTGAAGACAGAATTATTCATTCCCATATATCCTCTTACAGTAGTCCTCACTGAAGTAGCTCACAAATATGAATTCATTTATCTTCACAGTACTCATGTAAGATAAGTGATTATTAATATCTCCATTTTATAGGGGCAGGGGGAAAACTTTAAGACAAAAGTTTTCATTTAGTATGCCCAGTTTGAGATACTTGTTATTTCTTTTCACTCTGTGCAGAACATTTACAAAGCCGCTCTCAGTGATTTCAGTTGCTGCTGTGAATACTCAGCAATTATGTAGATCCAGGTGGAGGATGCTAAGTTGAAAATACAGCTAATGCCTAAACATACAATTAGTGCCTCCCTTTGTAGAGCTTGATTCAAGCAACTTACCCGTAGGAACACACTCACAGCAGCAGGACAGAAATGAATTCTACTTAGGAGCAACCAAGTACCTTAACTCTCTCATCTCTTCCTACAGTCCCCTTCCTCATTTAATACTTAGTTTTCAGTAATAGAAACAAAAGTGCAAGCAATGCAAAATGAGATATTGTGTTTCTTTTCTTTTTTTTTTTAAAGCATCCAGTAATGTTTTCCTAAAGTAGGATACCTCTGCATACTTGTAAGAAGGCTGAAACCACAGCTGGGAGAGATGCAGCCCTGGTCCAGATGCTGCAGAGTTGAGTAGCTTCATACTACTCCTGGACTGTACGACCAGCCACCTATGCTCCTCAGTCTTGTGTACCCTTTGGGAAAACCAAAGCTAAACCACAGGCATGTGCATCTGTAGCACACGCTGAATGAGCCCAGTGTTCTCCAGATAAGTCAGGCTGACTTATTCTCAGAGTAGCTGCTGTGTACCTTGCGTACCTGAATTGTAGGTTCGATATCGTCAGAGTAGATTGGATTCCAACTACATGTATATTGGGACATCTACCCGGGATCTAGAGAAGAATTGCTGAGAGGGGACCTCATCAATGTCTATGAGTATCTGTCCTGGGTTAAAGTGTATTCTATTATCATCCTCATGAGCTGCCTCCTCCCTCCGGACTATCTCCTGTTAATGGGCCCATCAATGCCTTACCTCGTGACTCACCATCCCATTGTGAGATGCTCTGCCCAGGGGGAAGGAGCCAAGCATTCCCATGTGGATATAATCTGGGGTTGGAACAGCACAGGCAGCCTTTTCCACTGGATTCTCAGAGGAAGATCAGACCCTTCTACACCACCACTGGACCTTCAGGGGAAGACCAGACCTTTTCTACAGAATCACTGCTTCAACAGGACCATCACTCCAGGAGGACTGCAGCCACCATTTAATTGGACTGCTAACAACCCCCTGACTGTCAGGGGGCCAGGTTGTATTCTGACTCTGTCAGTGGGTTGTTTGTTTGAACTATTGCATTTATTTTACTTTTTCCTATTAAATTGTATTTCTGACTTGGAGTGTCTCACTAGTTTGCTTTTCAAACTAGTACAGTATCTGAAGGGAGGATGTGAAAAGGATGGAGCCAGGCTCAGCAATAGAGCAAGAGGAAATGGGCAGAAACTGATGCACAGGAAGTTCCACCTGAATATGAGGAAGAATTTCTTTACTGTGCAGGACTGACCAGAGAGGTTGTGGATCTCCTCACCAGGGATCTTCAAGAACTGTCTGGACACAGTCCTGTGCCACATGTTCTGGAATAACTTGCTTGACCAGGGAGGTTGGACTGGATGACCCACTGTGTTCCCTTCCAACCTTGCGCATTCTGTGACTCTGTGACCTTACTCTGTCTGGAGATACAATCTTATCTCCAGAGTGACCACCTGAAATGATTCTATCTGAATTTCTGGCCTATTCACCAATTCTACTCAAATCTATTGTACCAGTCTGTTGCTTCAACTCCCAGGTTATCCTTGCCTGAAGTGTACACAGGGAACAGTGGGTCATGAATAGAAGAAACCAAGCAGAATACATGGACATCAAGGAAGAACTCAATAGCTTTTAAAGGTAGTTTCATTCAGATTTTCAATGACAGTCTTCTTAACATTTATTGTGTTGATGTTAAAGAAAACGTCTCATTGAAAACTGATGATGAAGAAAATAACATTCTGTAGGAAAGATCAGAAACATTTATCAAAAGTTAGGATTACATAAACCCCGATCTAAACATCCACTCAAAATTAATTTAGACACTTAGGTCAAAGAGATTTAATTTTCAAATCTGTAGACTAAGCAGAAACATCAAATGTACTCCAAGAGAATGTTCATCAGTTCTAATTCATAGGCAACTATTAAAAACATAAGTAAATATGAAAATATGTTCCAGCTTTAATACCTGGTTTTGAAATAAGGCTAACTTACCAGAAGGTCATTAATGTTGATTCTCTAGAACAAGAAACGATCTGTGGTTAAACAGACACAGGTGATAAAAGAAAAATTATGAACATATGGGATTAAAGCATTATAGTAAAATTCAGAAGTAATACAACTACTGGTCTTTTTTTTGCACTTATTTTAACTCCTATTTGAGATAACCCATTCACGCTGGGCAGATGACTAATGGAATCTAAGCTAGTGAGAATTATCCAGTGATCACA
The DNA here is from genome assembly GCA_013397725.1 of Rhagologus leucostigma. Classification (NCBI taxonomy): domain Eukaryota; kingdom Metazoa; phylum Chordata; class Aves; order Passeriformes; genus Rhagologus; species Rhagologus leucostigma. The sequence goes on along the minus strand of VZTD01006068.1, from coordinate 3,018,847 downwards.
ATGTAAATTTATACTTTCACACATATCTTTGTTACAGATATGAAGAGAACAGACATTCAATTGTAATGCACTTAGAGATTTTATATCCTGCCTTCAGCTCATATATAGCTGAAATAAAAATAACTCATAATGGTTACCAAAAGAAATAAAAATATTATTTTTCCTATTGGTTTTGTGATGATTTAAACGTTCTGCTACTTTCAGCACCGTAAGAGCGAAACAGAGAGTGATGCAGGAAGAAATCTAAGGTGTTCTCTTTATTCAAGGATCAGCAGTCTTCCTGAGATATTGTGTCAGATTGTATTTTGTTTCAACAAGAAATACTTTATTTTCCCCAAGAAATGAACAAGTTAACTCTGCCATTAGCCAGCAACTTCTGTGGCTCAGAGGGTGACATGGAGTGATCAGTAGAACTTCACTTCTGTTACAGAGAACTGTCCTCATTGCATTAAGTTGAAAATTTAGTGGGATGCAGAAACTACTTCCGCTTGAGGACACCTCATGAAAAGTCTCATTGTGCGTGGCATCTCCTATGTGAGATCCCGTCATCCTGGTACAAGTGTTGTATGCCCTGCACTTGTGCTTCCAGGCTAGCCTCTTCTTTCCCAAACTTTCAGTTGTACCCAAACAATTCATAGCACATGTTTGTGAGATCTATCCTTAATACTCAAAAGTGATGGAGATCTCATCATTTATTTGGATTATATAGTCCAGAGCTGCAATGCTTAAAATAGGGAAGTTATTTTAGGAAACATTTCTTCAACACAAGCCTGCTGATTATTATTTTTCTCTCATGATAAAGCATATTATTTTAAAAAATGTAAATAAGGCTAATTGCCAAAAAAAAAACCCACATCATTTAAAAACTATCAGAACAGGATTTTTCAAAGCAATTCATGTATTTCTAATATTTTCTCTTCTTAAAAAAATAGCATTCAGACTTAAACAACTGAAGCATGTGAAGTATTCAACCTCAACAAACAAATTGGCATGTTTCAGCAGATTGTGGCTCCACTTAAACTCCCCTGACTCATTTTTCCCCTCAGCTTGCATTAAGATCTCTCCACGTGGGCAACTTGGGTTCGTTCTACCCATAGTGAGCACCAGCTCCAAACCATGTAGTCACATGTGGATGGTGCTGTGCTCATACTAAGGTGCTCAGCATCCCAGGTGAATGCATTAGCTCAGGTAATCGTTACCTTAACACAGGTGTATGGTCCTTGGTCACAGCTGATCAGGTGTGGCAGCTCTAAGTATGGGCAGAGTTATTTGTATCTGCTTGTAGGTCTGTTTAAAGACATCCCAATTTACATCAAGGCTGTCTTTTTCAGACAGTATAGAGTGTTTTTAAGAGTCCAAGTGAGCATGGGAAGTATGTTTGCAAAACTGAGATACTATACATTAGCAAAAACACGGATAGTACTTGAGAATTGCAAGTATAGTAGTTCTTATGTAGAATTAGAGATATCAAGAGGCATAAAGAGATAAGGATGAAAGAGAATGAAGTTTCTCTCTAGATCTTATTAATGTATAGATATCAGGATTCTCATAAATATATTCAATAAACTGTGCTGTAAAGTTCAGTTGGAGGTTAGGATAGTGAGCAGACTTTGCAGTGTGAAGGTGAGATAGCTAAAATTGGTTTACAGAACAGCTAATCCTCCACTAATATTTCTGAAATTCTTTGTAACTGTCTTTGTCATTTTCTGATGCCCAGTAATTTCAGCCTTGTCCTTTATATGCAGATTGATTCTTGAACTCATAACCCATTTTCCATCTTTAGCTCTTTATTTTTTCACACAGCCTATCCAGGGAACCTAGGAACTTCTCCATCAGTGTAATGCACACTCCCATCATGCAGCCAGCCATAGCAGTGTGACAGGATTGCCATTAATCAAAATTGACTATATCCAGCAGTATAAGTTGAGCAGGAATTCTGAAAATAGTTGTAACAAATTTCTTTCAAATCTCCTGTAACATTGGGCACTGATTTGGACACAAATGTCTTGCCTCATTTAAGCATCTTAAAGAGTAATACCAAGTGGGTAAGGATGTTACTTGATACTGCTAGTTGCCTTTGAAGGACTCTTGCTGCTGAGGAACTTTACTGAAGACATCACAAATTCCTTTATTACAATGAATTACCTTGGTGTTTATTAATTGACTTGCAAAAAAAAAGATATTTTTAAACAGGATTCCCAATGTATTCCCCAAGGAAAGATATCGGTTAAGACTGCAGGGTTACCTCAGATTAATTTTACTTAAATGCTGAACTCTGAGTATCAATTCCAGCGTCAGTCTCAGGGTAGCCTTTGGACAGGGAAAAGTAAAGGCTCAGACATTCTTGTCCCTAGGGGAAAGATTGAACATACAGAAGATATTTATGTATAAATATTTTCCTTTTGCACTTTTCCGCACTGCTAGTAGTTTTCCCTAATGATAAGGCCAGCACAAACAGAAAGGAAAACTAAATACATACAAAATTATAGACTATTTCAAGCTGCAGTATGTGCAGGGTACTAACATTATGAGAATTACACGTCTAGTTATGTGGTTTAGCTTTCTTTCCCAAATTCTTTCTTTAAGAAATGGCCTAAACACATGTTCTAATTTCTATTTGTATATCTGCTGTGTAAGCATTAATCAGAGATTGCAACTCTGTTGTTCTGCCAAGCATTTTAAAATTCATAGTGTTTAATCCCTGGGCATTGTTTTCAGCCTGCTCTACTTTTTCTGTTTCTAATTGGCAGATATCTGGGCAGTGGCTTTGCTCATCTATTATTAACTTCTTATATCTAGGATTACGTGACATAAATGGCTTGAAAATGCAGACTGATGAGACCCTCAAACATCAGTCCTGATTTTCCTTCTTCTCTAATGAGTAGCTGGTGGGTCATTTCTCTTAGGGGTTCAAGGGGATCTGTGATACCTTCCCAGTTTACCATTTTACTTGCATTTTTCTAATTATTTTTTCTCTAACACTAAATGTGGCAACTCCAAGCCCCCGCTGAGAGGCTTGCCATTCAAGCCTATCAATGAACTTAGTGGTAAGAAAATCTATACAGATCCTTACCAAAATCCTCTATTCAATAATTAACCCTTCATTAACGAGGCTTCTATAAATTTTAGTGTGCAAAGACAGATCACCATCCCTCAAACTGCCATCTTTCTTTTTTTTTCTGATTTCAAGCCTTTTACATCTGCAGTCAGTTACTCAACCTGAAAACTACAAATGGGGCTTTATACTGATAGCAAAGTCTGCAGCATACGACCCTCCCACACACATACACCCACATAAAAAAATCATGACAATTTTTTTGTATTTTCAACTGGAGAACCAAAAGATCTTCCTGTAAAATATTGAGTTGTTCTCTTTCATGACTTTCACCTGTTGTTTGTAGAAACTGAAGTAAGAAATAAAAATATAGAGGCTTAGAGAAGAGTGCTAAACTGTGAGTTTGTGTCAAGGAGTAGGTTCTCATCCCTTCTTGCATCCGAGAAAAATACTAGCCTCTGTCTTACTTTACTGCCCAATATTTCAAGGCTCATCGCACTACTGGACTTGATGGTCTGCATGAGAGGGGAATGAAATAAGATGAAGAAAAACAAAAAGTAACAAGGGGTGGAAACATCTCCAAGCCAGAGGTAGAGTGATAGTCTGAGCAAGACATTCTTAGTTGTAGTAAAAAGGGACACACTTAAGGGTTGCAGACTCAGGATAAAATGCGCATCAGCACCTGCTAGCCCCTGTTGTGGAACTGGCAGGCTGTCAGGCTTCATGCATTATTGACTCTTTGTCTACACTTCCTACCACCTCACACCATTACTCAGTCTGTGCAGGATTTAGACACCTCTGCAGCTGCTTTGGCAGTAGCAATCCCAGCAGTGGGAGAGAGTGGCTGGTACGAAGCTTCTATGAACCTCAGCCCTCTTATGTAGCAGAGTGCAATGTAAGCAAGAACCTGCTGCCAAAAGAAAAGTACAGCAGATGGGAATATTAACCCTTATCAGGGGGTGTCATTGCCAAAGGAGGTGTTTACTAGTTTATGCTACGTTTAAGTGGTTCATGTGAGGCATGCTACTGACTCTTAGTGCACAACAATAAATACCTTACTCCTAAAACTGGTAGTATTAACATGGAAGATGCTTACAGAACACATAGTTGTGTACATGCACACGCATGCACACGTGTGCACTTTGTATTTAATCACTGCATGTCTCAAGAGCAAGATCAGAAAAATCTATAATGAATACAAGTTCAAAATGTTAATGAAATTTTTATTGTTTTTTTATTGTTTTATTGCTTTTTCCATCCACTGCTTATATTATAAAAATATTATAATTAAAATAAATAATAACAATTTTAAAAAGAGAGCATGACAGAGCACATTCACACATTATGCTACTCTAAATCAGTAAATGTGGAATTTTCAGTCACCAGAAAGTTCTTATTTTACAAGGGTGCAGGAATATGTGGCTGTACTTTTTTTTTGACCCTGAACCTCTGGTTAGCCTGAGGGAGACGTTTATCTGGACCAGAAGCCCATAGGAATTCCATATATATACTGTATATATAAACATCTGTCTTATGCTCTAAAAGTCTTATAAATGGTATAACATACCTGAAACGGAGAATACTTCACAAGTGTTTTCTATTGCCATGTGGAGACAAGTTTCTGCCCCATCCTGTGAGTGCTGGGCACACCACCAAATTTTCTCTTGTTAAGCCTAGGACATCAGGATTAAGATTTCAAGACAGTAAAAGAAAACAGGAAAAGAAAGGATAGGTGAAAGTGTAAGATTATCCTAAACTGACCATAGTACATTCCTTGAATTCACTGGTCTGTTCATAACTCCATTGAATGCATTACATAGGTGACTGGTTGCTGCACTGAGGTGAATTTAAAAGGAATTGGCAGCGCACAGTCACAGATTCACATCATGATGCAGCTCTGCACCACTCCACTGTCAAAGGATTTTATTTATGCTGTGAATATAAAAAAATCTTTATGAAAACACAAAAAATTGCATCACATTGCTTAAAGACCTGTATTTTACGCACAAGCTGATTTTACCTTATAAAGTGCTAATTATATAATGAAATAGAATACAAAACAATGCTTTCAGAATCTGTACTTGGTAGATGAACTACTTCAGCCAAGATACTTACATAGAGTTCTAAACTCTCTGTAAGCTTTTTGAATTACTCTCTTATGTCTTTTCTTCCGCTACTCCAAGTGCAGTGCAGCTGCATCCTGTTAATGACAAAGAAAGTAGCAAGTATCTAGAGGCATTGTAAAACCATTTATTTGTTTCTTCAGAGGAACAATTCCCAAAGAAGTATCAAATTATTTGTGTGTTAGTTCCATCCATGGTCGGTGTAAATATGTGGATTTGGCAGCTGCTGAAAGCTGTTTGCTGACCACCCTCCAGTATACAGCCAGTGTCCCTGGTTAACCAACAGAGCAGCCACACATCAGACCATGAGGAAAGGATCAGGAGAGCAATGAGTGAGGACAGAAGCATAAGTCAGCTGTAGCAATCATCTCTTTCTCAGGCTGAGGTTATTTTATGATCTATATTGAATCCTGTCTGAAATGTGGAAGGGTTGTTGGAAAAGCAAGGGGGAAATTCTGGCAGCCTGACTAGTTTCAGGAAGAGGATTCTACTCTTTCTCTCTTCTATAAGTGCTGGTCAGGAACTTTTAGATGAGTAATTAAAAAGACATCTTTCTGGTTTTCAGAAGGAAAAGGCTGTAGAAGATATCTAAAGACAACTTTACCAGTGTAATACTTTGAAAAGCAAACTAGTGAGAGACTCTAATTCAGAAATACAATTTAATAGGAAAAAAATAAAATAAATGCAATAGTACAAAAGACAACCCACTGACAGAGTCAGAATACAACCTGACTCCCTGACAGTCAGGGGGGTTGTTAGCAGTCCAATTAAATGGTGGCTGCAGTCCTCCTGGAGTGATGGTCCTGTTGAAGCAGTGATTCTGTAGAAAAGGTCTGGTCTTCCCCTGAAGGTCCAGTGGTGGTGTAGAAGGGTCTGATCTTCCTCTGAGAATCCAGTGGAAAAGGCTGCCTGTGCTGTTCCAACCCCAGATTATATCCACATGGGAATGCTTGGCTCCTTCCCCCTGGGCGGAGCATCTCACAATGGGATGGTGAGTCACGAGGTAAGGCATTGATGGGCCCACTAACAGGAGATAGTCCGGAGGGAGGAGGCAGGGAACATTGCTACACCTGGTTTCAGCAGATCATGAGGATGGTAATAGAATACACTGTAACCCAGGACAACCAGAGAGTCTAAAAAATTGGAACTTCTGTTTAGAAGCAAGAGGATGTGTCACCACAGAAGAGGTAATAAAAATTTGTACAGGAATGAGAGTCTTCACTGTGCAATATCTGGACCATCTCTTTGAACCTGAATCTTCGTTCTGAGAGCTGAAGATGGGATCATATTTATGCTTTTGACCATAAATTTCAGCCTGGTTTTGGTACACTTTCACAATGAAAGATTCTTCTAAAATATCAAGAGGATATTTTCTAACAGAGAAAGACCAAGAATCCAATTATTCTTTAGGATCCAGTCCTAAAGAACATTTATATTTTTCTTCACAAAATGAACAGAGAAGATCTAAAGCCTTGCCATTCCTCATCAAATGAGTCTCATGTTCTGGTCAGCTTTATAAACAGAACACAGACAAGCAATACAGAAAAATAAACACCTGAGAAAGTTTCATAACTTTCCTTTCTCTATGCATATATAACTTTTTGTTACCTCCAAACACATGGAGAAAGACATAAAACATTCATATAAGGTTTTAGTTTAGTCACATGATGCAGCCAGTTCACAGTGACTTCCCTATTTTATATAGTGTAGCTTTAATCCGACCATTAGAAATCTACCCTGTTTAAAACAAGGTTCAGGGCAATAACTCCTGATTCATACATTTTCCTTCACTTATTCATTCTCTAATGAATTGTGTTTCTCATCTGGAAAGACAGAACAACTTATACATACCAAGCAATGCACGTGAAATAATGCTAGAGACAGCCTAGCTGTAATGAATAACGCTATATCCAACTGTAATTCCCAGATGAAAAGTTAATTCAATATTGTACCAGGTTCAGCAGATTGAAGTTCTGCCTGTTCTGAATTATTCCACACACATTTTTATGAGATACAGTGATATTTCTGTGTTCAGGTTGATATATATGACATTTCTTGGAAAAAGAATTGCTACTGCCACTAATATAACTTGCTGGTTTACACATTGGCTTAAGCACTGATCAACACACTTTTAAAAATTCTTAGTAAAAAAATCAGATTTTCTGTATTCCAGGGGTGTCTACCTATTAAGTTTTGCTTAATAAGTTTTTGAACTTATATAAATTCATAAACATATCCGGAGTACATTATCAATAGCAACTATATTGCACTATGAAGAAACTATGCATTAACTAGATGATGATTAAAGCTTCACACATGAGTTCTTTGACAAAAGCAGTTCACCTCAGTCTGTAGATTGCCTTGAAAACTGACCTGCAGAACTGCTACCTGATACAAGTTCAGACTATATCAGCATAACCAAAGATCTTTTCCTGTATTATTTTCATAGTATACAGATCATGGGTGTCAAACATTCAGTGTCTTACTGGAGAAAATCAATCTGAGGCCTAGTGCTTTTAAATTTATGAAATTGAGATTTTCCGATTATTTAGACATTTTATATGGGCATATTTCTTCAAAACTTACACAGAATGACCCTACTTGCTGCTTCTTTGTTCTCGTCTGACAGACTACATTTATCCTGACACAGTGGGTGTGCAGCTGCATTCATTCACAAAGTAAAGTTCAGACAAGTTAAAACAAACTTAGTCACTGCCTGTGTCTTGCCAGGGAAGCTCTTTCTCAGGAGCATCACAGCAGGCAGATGTGCTGTAGTATCATCCAGAGTATCGTTAAAGGGCTCTGGTAACAATTAAAGGTATTATTTTACGGTTTTAAAACATGTTAAATTCATCAATCCCTCTAAGACTAAGGAATAAAAAGAGTTATCATCATAAATATATGTATATATATGTATGTATTTGAGCAACTGGTCTGGAAAACCAGGAATATGATTGTATATTTGTTTACGAGTAACAAAGGTTTTGTACCTGGTAAACTGAGCTGTAGGGTCTCCTTGCTAGTCACAGCTCTTTCCTAATAACCTGAAGATGTATCGCATCATACTGGATTTGTGACATATATTATGTTGTTGTATTAACTACAACATCAGAAATAACTATCTGGGTTCACTTTTATCAGTATCTCTGTATTTGATGTTTTGCATGGTTTGGCAGACAATACTACAGAATTCTTTGATTATTCTGAAGACCATGTTTTATAAAAAAAAAAAGAAACTAAAAAAATTGAGCTGAAAGGAATGAATGAGACAAGATCACTTAAATTTGGTTACATTTATAAAGTACACTGATGTACAGTCCAGGATGCCAGCTAAAACTCTTGGAAAAAACGAATACCGCCAAATGTGTGGTGATGCCAGGCTATCCTATTCACACAACAAAATACTTTTTACTTTTCATTCTTCATATGAATGCATTTGAAGGAATTTCCTACTTATAAAACTGAATGAATAATGTTATTGGCTTGATAAGTGCACGCAGGCTCAACTCCTGCAGCAGTTCAGTTACATCAACCAACTCATCTCTGGAACTAGACATGGCATTTAAAAAAAAAGAAAGAAAGAAATAGACTGGAAGATCATTGTTCATCTTTGCTCAGAAAGTAGCTTTTTAAGTTAGTGCCCTAGCAGAGTTAGTGCATTAGTCCAATGGAACAGCCATCCCTAGCTCTCAGCTTTACTGAACAGACCTCAATCAAATATCATTACAAAGGAGACTTTTTGTTGTCTTACTCCTAGGAAGTCAGAATGCCAGTTGTTCTCACTGTCTCTGCAAAGACTGGGAGTGGTACAGCATCTAATTAGGTAACCTGAATATCTCCAAAAACTCAGATTTGGAAAAGCTGGAAAACAACGTAGCCTTTGTGGAAAATTAATGCAGTGAGAAAACAAAAGATGAACATAAATGAGAGTATATTGAATCCATAAGTGAATAGGTTCAGATAAAGTGACAACAAATAAAAGTATTCCTTTATGGAAAGGCTGAAGCCAAAAAATTTAATTAATTGAAAAGCAAACGATGGAATTAGAAAGCACAAGAGAGAGACAAGTTATGCATGCTGACTTTAGATCGAAATGCCTTAAGCTATCCCAGCATAATTTAGAATGTATTGGATAAAATGTACTCTGCTTTCAGCTGCTTAACATTATCCAAAGTCGTGATCTGGTATAATGTTTGCCAGAATTAGAAGTACAAAACTAAGAAATGTTAAGTCAGTTCTGAGAAGAAAGGAATGAAAATAAACTTCACTGAAATTCCACAGATATTTGTCTTGCTTGATGCTTTAAGTCACACAGCACTACTGCCCTTTTGTAAAGAGGGAGAATTACACGTAGTGTGAAAGTGGACACTCAGAAATAACATTTTCATATAGTAATTCTTCTGGGAAGTGAAAATCTCTTTCAAAAGGGATAGTAGAAGGTTGCTAGAAAGTATGGAAAAGTTGCAAGTTTTCCCTGTGGGTGACTGTAAATTGCACTCAACTAAAGTATGGATTCAATTATTATTTCAGATTTCATCTTATGTTCCCTTCACAGCACTTGCTACATTTCAGAAACAAGTTTCTAAAGATGTTACTGAGTTTTTATTATTTTTATTAGATCCCTATTTCAGTAAATATTAACTTTAGCAATTTTTCCAAAAATTCTTTCTGTGTGTAAGCTGACTGCTTTACATCATTTGACATTTGTGGGGCAACAAAGCACCAGCATATTACAGAACTTGAGGAGAGCTCTACTCCCGTCCCACATCTCATTTCTTGTAGTGCCACCTACATAGTGAAGTTGATTGGAAAGCATATAGGACAGGATATTGTGGAAGTGATTGCTGTTCAGGAAAACAGCAGGCACCAAGGTCAAATTGTCAAGACCAAAAAAAATACAAGAAAAGAGAGATCCAGAGAAAAGAAGACTCAAAGAAATACATGTGCTTGACATATATACGAAATATATGGTATCATTATTCTGTAAGGAAACAGTAAGAATCATTTGTGCTGCATAAGTACATACATTTTGGAAAGATAAAAGGATAGATTATATAAATGCAAATTACATTCTTTTCATCCTGCATCGTAAACGATGGCATCAGAGATGTCAAAAGAGAGACCACTAGTTTTCTTGACTGGTGGATGAACTGAAACAACTCTCTCTTTTTTCTTTCTCAGTATTGATAATAACAAACCCTAATAACATTAAGACTTTAATGAACCATTAAGATTTCAAATTCTACTATGCATATTCACATTAAATGGTACTTTAGTCTGTGCAGAGCTGAACAGTTATTGGGAAAACTTGCAGAATAAATGCAGAGATAATATAAATTATTACACTTATCTTTAATAAGTGTTTTGAATGTATTTTAAGGGCTTTTTTAAATAAATAATTTGTAAACAAGGAAAAAAGCAAAATATGGAAATTGGCTTGGGAAGATTTAAGGCTTTAAGATTTAAGTCAAGAAAATTGGAGAGACAATCTTGTCTTGAAAACCGAAGTCATGTTAGATGACGTACAATAACTATTATACTGCATTATATATGTGGGTCAATAATTTAATAATATATATTGTCTACAAGTGTATTTTAACAAGGAAGAAATGTTTATAAGGAGAAATAATAAATATTATTAGACCATGTATGCTAGTTGGAGAATAAAATAAAAAAACTTTCAGACTGAACTTCTTTGAATAAACCAACTTTGTGTAGCACATGAAATGTACACATACACACACGCATACAAACATATACGTCTCCAAAGGTCATGTCTACGGTTCTCAGCACTTTTCTGCCTTTTGCGACACATAAACTTCCACAAGATGAAATATGATAGATGCTATATAAATAAAAGGAGCTCTGAATTTGGGTGAAAGAGCATATTTTCATCTCCTAAACTGAGCACAGGGAGAGACTTCCAATAATTCACAGTGGATGACATCACCTGAGTCCTACTGTGGTAGTTCACCGAAGCTGGAAAATAATGTGCTTTGACTTCATCTACCAAAAAAAAATAAAAATCAGTCCAACCTTGTTCTATAGGCATTTCTTATGTCAAGCAGCATCTGTGATTTCCATCAAGAACAGTCCAAAAATAAAAACAATAACAATTTAAAAACAGAAGCCCAGCAACTGTGGAGACACTTCACAGCATAATATCACACTTTCAGGCACTCATCTGTGTGAAAAATGGGAACTCTGCTTGCTTCTGCTGGTTTCTACTTCATTGGCTATACCCAGAAATCTCAGAGAACTGCTTGCTAACAAGGTTAGTGTCTTAAACTTCCTGCAATAGTCTAGGAGGTACAACAACAACACACTCATCCTTCTGGACTTAGTTTTGAAATAGTAATGTGGCTTGCACCTAGGATATGCCAAAATGAGGAGGTATTTCCAGACAAGCAAGTCAACCACTGAAAAAAATGATACAGTAAAAGCAAAACACACAACAGAATCTGGAATTTTTTCAAAAAAACATATTTTTTGGGACATCACTGAAGAGCAGAAATTCTTGTTTATCTAATCAAGTAAAAATAATGCATTGTCATTACCATGACTTAGGGTGGAGTCAGTGAGAGAAAAAATTACTGGACCTAGAACAGAAAGCAGTACCTGGAATTCCTGAAGGTGTTTTTACAGACTTAAGTGTATGTAGAGAAGTGTTGAGGATCCTGATGAAGGAATTCTTTCTCCATCTCTAGCATTTTTTCTAGAGTATATTAACCTTTTGTTATCAAGTATCTGTCTTTACTGCAAATCTGAATATTAGAAATTTTGTGATGTGTTTTGGTTTTTTTTTGTTTCAAGCAATACACAAATCACCAACATGAGAAAAGTGAGAAACGCCATCTCCTTTACAAACATAGAAGCCAAAGCTTTTTAGCAGGGTCAACAATCTGCCACTTATCAGTTGATAAAAGGGAGCTTCCTTTGTGGAATTCTATTAACCCCTTTATCAACCTGCCAATAATGTCTTTCTCTAAAAATCTGGTTTTATTTATTTATAGTCTGCAGAGTGTATTTTCTTCTCCATCAATTAAATAGAACAGCTCTGTCAGGTTAACCGTATATATGAAATCTCAGTAAGTTGTCATAAAGAACATATTTGATGCCCAAATTAAAATATGCTTTGCAACATAAAAGCATACGCATTAAATTAAAAAAAATTATTTTAAATGCTCTTTCACAGTTGTAGATACATAACAATTTACACATACTGAAAATACAGGGCTGGTTTTGCACATAAATGTAGGAAGATTTACCTGCTTAAATTTCTATTTAGTTTTTTTTCGTGATCACCTCATTAAAATATACAAAGTATGATTCAGCACAAATCCCATCTCTTTACTATTCAAGCTTCAAGTCTATTTATCTAAATATAGTTAATAGATATAGTAAATACTTTTTCTCTTTTGAGTTTGCGAGTTGGTTTCTTTTGCAAATATTGAATTTAATGTCTGTTTAATGGACTGGAAGGGATACTGAGCAAGTTCACAGACAGTACAAAACTGGGAGGAGCTGTTGACTCCCTCGAAGTCAGGGAGGCCCTGCAGAGAGATCTCAACAAATGAGAGAGCTGGGCAATCACCAGCTGTATGAAGTTCAACAAGAGAAGGTGCTGGATTCTGCACCTGGGGTAGGGCAGCCCTGAATGTAGGTATAGACTGGGTAATGAGGTTCTGGAAAGCAGAGCCATGGAAAGGGACCTGGTGTCCTGGTCGAGGGAAAGTTGAATATGAGTCAGCAGTGTCCTGGCAGCTAGGAGGGCCACTCTTGTGCTGGGGGGCATCAGGCACAGCATCGCCAGCTGGGCGAGGGAGGGGATTGTCCCGCTCTGCTCTGCACTGGGGCAGCCTCACCTCAAGTGCTGGGGGCAGTTTTGGGAGCCACAATATAAGAAAGATATTAAACTAATAGTGTGTCCAAAGGAGGGCAGCAAAGATGGTGAAGGGCCTTGAGGTGAAGCCATGTGAGGAGCAGCTGAGGTCATTCATTGGTCTGTTCAGCCTGAAGACAAGGAGACTGAAGGGAGACCTCAGTGCAGTCTGCAACTTCCTCATGAAGGGAAGATGAGAGGCAGACACTGACCTCTGCTCTGTGGGGACCAGTGACAGAACAGAGAGAATGGCCTGAAGTTGTGTCAGGGGAGGTGTAGGTAGGATATTAGAAAAAGATTCTTTACCCAGAAGGTGGTTGGGCACTGGAACGGGCTCCCCAGGGAAGTGGTCACAGCACTAAGCCTCATGGAGTTCAAGCATTTGGACAATACTCTTGGGCACATGGTGTGACTTTGTGGGCATGGTTCTGTACAGGGCAAGGATTTGGACTCGATCCTTTAGGATCCCTTCCAACTCAGCTTATCCTGTGATTCTGTGATTCTGTAAAAAAAAAAACCTTATTTTTGTTTTGAAATTGGAAAAATGTATACTTAAAAAGAATATTTGCATGTAACCGTAAGACACCTGAGCAGAGTAGGGGAGAATTCCTAACTTTGCTACTTTTGACTCCAGTAGGGCAAAGCACTTCATCGCGGACTTAGGTTCAACAAAGTTTTAAAGTGTAAGTCAATCTCACCCAGCCTTGACCAAAAAGACTGGTTTTGACTGGGACAGAGTTAAATTATCTGTAGTAGCTTAAATGGGGCTATGTTCTGGGTTTGTGCTGAGAAGCGTGTTGGTAACACAGGGATGTTTCTACTACTCCTGAGCAGCGCTGACACAGAGTCAAGGCCTTTCCCGTCTCTCACTTTACCCCACCATGAGTGGGCTGTGGGTGCACAAGAGGCTGAGGGAACACAGCCAGGACTGCTGACCCCAGGTGACCCAAGAGATATTCCTGACGAAGTGATGGCATGCTCAGTATATAAAGCTGAAGGGAAGAGGGAGAAAGTGCGGGAGTGATGGTGTTTGTCTTCCAAGTGGCCATCATGCAGGATAGAGCCCTGCTTTCCTGGAGATGGCTGAACACCTGACTGCCCATGGGAAGTGGGGAATGAATTCTTTGTTTTGCTTTTACTTGTGTGTGTAGATTTTGCTTTACCTATCAAACTGTCTCTCTCTCAACCCATGAGTTTTCTCACCTCTATCCCACTAGAGCAAAGTGAGCAAGTGGCCGTGTGGGGCTCAGTTGCTGTCTAGGCTTAAACCATGACACTATCCAAAGGCCAAAAGTTAAGCCCCAGCTCTTTTATACCCCAGTAATCAATAGTAGAGAGAGAGAGCACATCCATATGGTATCTATTCCTGTTATATTAAGGCACATTGCGCATCCTAATAAGATATCCTTTGTTTTGTCAGAAGGACCATCTACCTGTTTTGACAGCAAATCAAGAGTAATACCTGGCTGAACATGTACTCATCAGATTAGCGTGACTCTCTGTATCCAGACAATGAGGCTACTGGAAGTGCTCAGTCACTTTAGCCTTTTAATAAATAAAGGATGTACGCCGCAAAAGAATAGTTCCTCTCCGTTATTCTAGGAATGGGCACTGTCTATCTATCTGTCTTTGTTAGCAATGGGATTCACATTGTAGTGGGAGTTTGTATTTAACACAAGTAAAGCTAAACTGGAAAATTTTCACCTGAGGCATTTTGCCAAATAAAGATGAAAATACATTGTTCTTTTGGTTAAGTGATGGAATCAATAGAGAAATTATCTGGTGTAACAGTAAAAAGAAAGTCAATTATTAATGTGCAAATATGATACTCTACAGCAAAGTTTAAAAATTAAAAATGCAACAGAATGCAACAGAAATGATGGAATCTTAATTAAAGGCTGGTAATTTTTCCTTCTTTATAATATAAAAACTAATAAAATATTGATGATAATTTATTAGAGGAGCCTGCTATGGTTAACTAAAAAAAAAAAAATTCTGCTCTACAAACATTCTCTCTGCACAATTTATTTTGCCTGTAACTTAGCCAGGTTTGACAGGAAGAATGTGCATTGGGTCATATTTACTTGAGATTCACATGAAGACCTAGAAACCCTTCCCAGCAAAGAGCCAAAAGGATGACGTTAGTGTCAAATTCTATTGTGACTGTTTGGCTTTCCTTTAGAAGCCCATCTAAGCCCCTGCTCAGCAAACTAGTCTGGTGAGGTCTGTGAGGACTAAACATGTGCCACAGGTTTGAAAACAGTTATTCTTACTTTAGTAAATTAACAGTGGTATCACTGAACTTCCACAAAACAGGTGGTAACAATATTGTTCAGAGCTGATCTCTGCTTAGCTTGCTATATTTCTGCAAAGCTAACCTTCTGATTCAGAAGAAATATGAATTATATAATAGTAGAGAGAAGGAAAAGAATAAAGAAAGAAAGCTTCAATAAAACCTGAAATGTAATTATCATAACAGTTCTTTACTTATTTCATCCCAGGCAGACATACAAAATGGACGCTAAAGTGAAAATTTGGGTTGTTAGAAATCTTGATAGCTAGTAATTTGGAAGATGTTTTATTTCACAATATTTTAAAAACACCTCAATCATGATGCATATGTTTACGATTCAGATGTAACCACAACTCAAGGTGGACAGTCTATACTTAGTAAAGCTAATTTCAGGGGATCATGAAAAATGCCAACTTTTAAACTATGGATGGAGTAAGTACAGTATCCATGACACTTTCAATGTCTTCCTGACTAAACAGTTGCCCAAATAATGTGCTGTGTGAAAAGTGATTTTAGATATCTCTATATTTTAAAAATAATCTCTTGAAGCACTCTTTCATGTTACCCAGCTAAATTGTCAATATATTTGATGTCAATATATATTTGGCTCCAGATCATCCTCTTTTTCTCCCTCTTCACACTTCCACCTTTGTCCTTGTTTAATTTATTGGAAAGCAGTAAGCATCAACAGGTGCTTTACCCAACACTTCAGATATAGTGAATCAAACCCTGAGAATGCCAGTCTCTCTATATTAGACTGGAAAACATCTCAACAACTGCTCTAAATCACTGGCCCTGATTCAGGGCAGTGCAATTCCACTCTCCAACCCTACTGATTTTATCAGCCTCTGAAAGGAAGTCACAGTGCACCTGAATTATGTGCTTAAACTCAATAGTCTTAGTAAAACTTATCAAATGGCGTGTGAGATGCTAATAAATCTTTACTAAGTAGTGCACTCCCTGTTACACATATTTACTGTATTACCACAAAAATATATGACATTTATGCCATCAACATGTTGAGGATACCACATAACAATTTGATAACCATCCAGCCATTCATATAGTACTGCAAATAGTCATGGTAAGTTCAAATTTCTGGAGGAAAAAACATGTAATAATGATATCCACATACAACCCATGGCTTTACCTGACTACAGTTGAACCCATATATTGTATAATATAGCTTTCAAGGTTCTCAATTTGGAAAATCATTCCCATTTCTCAGTGCACCTAAATGTGTGTGTTTGTCTTCAAGCACATACACTTACACTGCACAGTGCCTCAAGCATCTTAACCCTCCTAAAGATAAGGCCCCTACACTTGCAGTTCTCTAGTCTGACTGCAGCTGATAGGGCAACATTTTCCCACTTTTGTTCCCATGCTGTTTTTCTCATGTTATTCTCATGGCCTTGCACCTGCCAACTTCAAGCTACTTCCATTGGCATGAGAAACATCTCCCGTACCCCGTTCCCTATCCCTTGTTTTGTAACTTTTAATGAATACAGCATTAGTGAGTAACATTCCAGATAATGGTCATAAATCACTGACAAGCATTACCCAACAACATGCAGGCCCAAAACTCAGCAAACCAATTTGTGTGTAACACTTGTACCTAATTAAGCATGCTCCCATCAGTGCTAAAAACATAATATATAGGGAAAAAAACCAGCAAGCTTTTCTGTGTCCTGAGGAAAACCATACAGTACTAGGGAAAAAGCATGTCTGGAAAAATCGTCATGTTTATCACTGCCTGCTACACCATTGCACTGGAAAAGATATGTGAGAGAGGACTATGTTCTTCTGGGGACCCCGCCACTAAATTTATCAGCTAGTCACCAGGCAAACAGATTTCTTCCTTCTCTCTTCCTCTTTTAATTTTACTTTCCTCCTCTTTTCTCTCATTCATATGGATTCCTTCCTCCCTCTCTTACTCCAAATAAATTTAAAGTCAATTTATGCCGTCATCTGTGGACCTCACAAATAAAATTTTATGCACATATCTCATCATCCTTTCAACAGCACTTAAATATTGATTAAACGTGAGAATCTAAAGATGTTTTAAACAGGGTTAATTAAACACCTTTAGATGCTTTCTGAACTTAAAGTGAAAATCTGATGCAAATCTCATGAGCAACAGGCTTAGTGATCCAAATAATCCCAAAGATGGCACCACAGGGAGTATTTTACATAAATAAGCCATAAAGGAGACACCTGAAGAGACAGCGACGGATGAGATAAGGTTACAAACTAAGTGTTACAAAGCCAGAGTCCATCCAAAGAACAGCAAAGACTGACACAATTTGAATTATTTGAGTGCTTCCTTGTCTCTACTGCTTTCAGAAACTGCCAGTGTGTGAGTACTTGTAAGTCGTTAGGTCATGAATGGTGTGAATAGGTGGCAAATATGATTATTTGACTCTCTGAACATCAAATTCCATCCAAAAACTCCTATTATACTGTATCAGATAAGTGGATTTAAGTGGATTACTCAGTCTCTATAAGTCCTGAATGGAGGGCAACACTCCCCATCTTAAAGAGTGGTCTGCAGATGGACATCAGCATAAGAAAGCACTAAAACTAACAACAGAGAAGGGAAGAATCACCAAATAAGATACTTAAATTTGCACGTCCATAGGTGAGCTAAGTGTTTTCAATTGCCATGGTAGTTGCTACAGATTTAGTCAGTAGAGAGAGGAGAGCTCAAAGAACGTGATTAAACTCAATGCAAAAGTTGATGTCCATTAGCTAGCCAAGTGAAAAAATCCCTAGGTTCCACTGCCTGTATTGACTGTTCACTAGAAAGGAAGTTTATACCACACAGACATCTACAGTTAGCAGTCTCAATCTCAAATTGAACTCTGTCCTTCCTGCTTCCTCGGGTTGCATATAGCAAGAAACAATAAGTACGAAACATAATAAGTAGTGTTTTATTGAGTATGGCCATTATTAAGTTTTATTAAGTATGGCCATATATACTTTCAAATCCAAACTTACACCATTGTAGCTCTGGCCTAAAAGATATTTTGGAAAAAAAAAAAATGAAAGAAAATTTTCTCAGAAAAATTATAAACTCAGCCCTAAACCAGATGAAGAATGAGTACATGCATTTCCGCACATATCAACTAATTTTAAAAGCTCCCTGACAATAGGGCCATGAGAAATGCTAGGATATCTTCTTACATATTTTCCATGATAGGAAATACTTTTGCTTTTAAATACATATGTAAATAACTGGTGATAACACAGGAAAAAAAGCCCTTTTCTTCCAAGATCAATATGCAAAGATATTTAAAGCCAAATGCTTATAAAAATCCTAAATGGACAAACAAACCATTTGGCATAGCCTCCTGGAGTCTCATGCTTCTCTGATAAACAGAATATGATTTTCTCTTAACTTTGTACATCACTAAACATCATTGAGACATGTGCATGTGAGGAAGAGGGTAGGATTTGATTGTGAGCTAGAATTACGTATTGTTTCCGAAGCAGTGCAAAACATGATTTGTGCTTCTTTATATTTGTATTTGAGCTGCTTTTAACATTTATTTAGTTTTATCCATTATCAACAGTTTTTGTTGGCAATAAGTAATTTTCACAGCAGATCAGGCTGGAGAACTTAACCTTGTAACACCTGAAAGATGAAATATAAAGGCATCCAGAGAAAGGCCTCGATCTGCTTGAACTCTAGCAGTATAAGCTTTTCCCAAGCCATATTTCCACTTTGGTGTGATGAGAATAGGACTAAGAAATTTTTTTTTCTTTTTCAAAGGGAAATTATCCTTTTCCATTCCAATAAATAAGAAGTGCTTTGCACAGGTGACTGTTACTTTGGTAATCACATTGCTTTCCTCAGTTGTTTATGATGCATTTTAAAATTTCTTCACAAAGTACATCTAGTAAGAAAACTATATGTATTGTGCCAATTGAAAAATGCTCTGAGGCACAGCTTTCCACTGCATTTCTCTGCATGGAGATCTATAAACCACTGATCAAGAACTGCCTATTTGTCACTTGATAGGAGGTGCTCAGGATTCCTGATAGGATTCAACTGCAGGATTCAACCTCCAATACTTTGTGTCTCTTGTCTGTATGTCATAGCAGCTACTGAGTTACTGAGTGTGTCTCCAGTTTGCCAACAGTTTGTAACAGTTCCTAAGATGCTTCTCTCATTAGCGTACCAAAAATACTGCTATTTCATAATATACATGGATGAAGGATTTTTTTCAAGAAAGAGGGAAAGCATGCAAAAAAAAAAATTGAACATTTTAAATACAACTCAAAGAAAATGCTGGCTCATTAATAAAACCAGGATAAGCCAAAGAAATACAATTAGAAATTGGTGAGAGAAGATGATTGTTGGAAGTTATTTAATGAATGAAACCACTGTTGATTAAAGAGAGGTAGTATACATACCTCAGAGTAAGCCAGTTAAAGGGAGAAATCATTTAAGTCAGCATTGAATAAAAATGATCATTTGAAAGGACTTGTTCAAACCCCTTCTGTCTACAGTGCTTGAATGACTGGCAAGTCTGACAGCTGAAGTTCCCAAAATTCCCTGTTGGTCTGCCATCAGAGGTTGTAGATACTCGTTGCTATGTGAACCAAAAGAAGTGCAATGAGCCTCCCAAATGCCATCCTGTGCTCTTCTGTGGTCTTTCTGCCTCTTCTGGGATTGCACTTGTTATCTCAGCTTAAATACGGTTAATGGCCACATCACAGTAACAACAGGATATCAATACTAGGTAAGCTCTGCTTGGAATAAGAGCAAAGCTGTCCTGAATACCCAGACAAATGTGTTATCCAGAAAATAAATAATTAAGAGCTTGTGTTTTGATCAGACTTTTTCAAACAGAATTTGAGCAGCTCCTTCTAATGTTTCTTGAAGCCTCATGCTGAATGAAAGTGGCATGAACAATGCTCCGAAGGCCATCAAGCAGCTACTCCTCAAAGTCATAATAACAGAGACTCCTCAGAGCAAACAAGGGTGGTATTTGCCCATGGTAATGAGCTCACTGCTTGCATGCAAAATTAAGTTTTAATTTATTTTAAACCTCTTCTGTTTCATCTTGGTAATCCAAGGAAGCATAAAACAAAAGGGAGAGAGAAAAGTACTAGAAAACTTTCAAAATGCCTTTCATGTTTACATGCTTTCCCTTCATGAAAACATAGGTTTTCTTCTGCGCTCAGAGAGAGCTGATTTCTGTGTAGTATCAATGTATTTAAAGTAAAATTAATTACAACTAAGAGTGTGAGAATAAAGAATAAAATTCATTATAAAGCTCTTTCTCTTAAGTCAATATTGAGAGACTCTAAGGAAGCTCCAGTCTGCAGACTGTGCTGCATAGATCCAAAGCTTAAAGAAACTACTTCAGCTTGCAGCTCCCAAAGAACACTTACTAGAAATAA
Organism: Rhagologus leucostigma; assembly: GCA_013397725.1. Taxonomy (NCBI): domain Eukaryota; kingdom Metazoa; phylum Chordata; class Aves; order Passeriformes; genus Rhagologus; species Rhagologus leucostigma. The sequence continues at coordinate 2,998,085 of VZTD01006068.1, read as the reverse complement.
GTACAGCTGTGGAAGAGTGAATTATTTCTTGAATATCAGTTTATCATTAAAATGGAGCAGTGATAAGCTTTAAGGAAGAATAACCTAGAACCTATATTTTATTTCTTAGTCTAGATTTAGAAAACACTACATGAAAACTTAAAACATTAAATAACAGAATTCATCTTTTCAGAGAGGTTAATAAAGGAGTAACTTACTAGAGGAAATTCTCTAGGTATTGAAGAATAAAATTAATTTCCTTTTCTGCAAGATAAACTAGTCTGTAGTAATTTCCAAGGAACCTATCTCACTTCCTGTATTTCAGATAAGAAGCACAGGTAACACCATAGGCCACTACTAGCAAAAAACCAACCATATTGCTCTTTCAACCTTTGTGCTTCTTTCCCTTCTTTTAAGAATCAGAATCCCAGCTGTTGACATTTAGGAGAGGGAAGACTGAATGAAGCAATATATAAGAAGAGAGAGTTCAACCTCCCATCAGTAAACTATATAGAATTTTTTCTGGAGTGCTTGTTATGAAGACTTGTTTGAGAGAAGGTAAGCAAAACAAGCCTTTTAATTTAAACACACTCTTCAGCCAAGCTTTTTAAGCCAGGAGAGTATATTTCCTTTGCTGTGATCAGCTAAGCTACTAAAACTACACATAATCAGAAGAATCCTCAAAAATAATTCAACTCAGCTATTTTGGGTATTTGCGATCTATAATTTCATTATTGTTTTTTCTCCTTTATATACTTATTGTGCTAGAAACAGGGCTTTACAAAACCAGTTCTTACAGATCCTCATCTTTGAAACTAAGAAGTGAATACATCCTGAGCATTCATCTTACACTAAAAAACTGCATCTTCAATTGCTGAAAGGGGCATACACAATTTAATTTCAATATTTATCCAAAAGAAGGATATTTTAGCAATATTATAGGCAAAATAACTTTGTATAAGCACAGTTTAGGTAAACATTACTAAACCCAAGTTAGCCAACTCTTCCTAACATGTTTTATTACAACTGTCTTCTCTTTCCCACCTCCTGATAATCAAAGGGAAGTTTCACATTTTCTCTGCCCAACCATTTAATTCTGCTTCACCTTAAACACTTGAATTCAGTAAAATGTGGTCTCTAGAGCCAACTATGATGGATCTTAGTTTTGATGATCAAATAGAAAGCAGCAACAGAAAAAACCAGGAATAATGAGAAAGACTGTGTTACTAGAAGGTGCTGTCAGCAAGGATGACATTAAATAAATGATTACAGAGGTTCAGTTCACCTGGGCCTGGATCAAAAACAAAACCTACTGGTGTATGACTCATCACTTTGCCAAATGAGAACAGATGCCAGGCTCCAGGAAGTCAGCAGGATCAAATGCTTCAGTGCAAAGAACAGAAGCCTTGCAGTAACTAAACATAGGCTAAATTCACCTTTTAAAAATATTTTTAATAATTGCTAATCTGATTATTTACTGTGCATTGATACTGTGGATTAATTTAGTAATACTGGGTAGTTAAATTTACATTTAGTAATACTGAGTAATTAAATTTACATTTCATCAATTAATGTTCAGGATTCCTACAGGTTTTAGCATCTTGCCATTTCACAAACCTACTGGAAGGTTTTAAGAATAAAACCTAATAGATTATTGTAATTAATAATATAAAAGTTTCTCATAGAAACAAACTTCAGCAATAACCTGGTTCAAAACTCTAGTGTGACTTCATTCACTTTCTACATGGGTTTTTTTCTGATGACACAATTAAGGGACAGTCCTCTGGTTGTAATGAGAATCTGATCAACATTAATTAAAAATGCTTGGAAAGCACTTCTCTGAACCATAGGTGGCTCCTATCTCATCTAAGTTTAGCAGATGAAAAATTAGCTCCTTAATTTAAGCCTGTTACCTTTGATCCCCATAGAGTAAATGCAGAGGCACACATGACTGAAGGGAATTGCTCCATTCTAAGAGAGCTGTAGAAGAGTAGGATCCAGCTGTAGATTATGACATCTACATTCAGGTGACAGCGGGTAAACTGGGTGTCCAAGCACCCATTAAACTGGATAATTATGGTCCTATTATCTGCTACCTCAAAGCCATTTTAAAAAAACATTATGCAAAAAAAAAAAAGTTTGTTGTTAAATTCTGTTTAGATGTCCAATTTTATCTCTGTCTTCTAATGAAGAAGGAAAATTTAAAACATTTTCTTTAAAAAGCTGTTTAGCCTAATCTGGATATGGAAGCATTATTACTCATTAATCATAGCCCTGTAGTTATTTCATAGCCTTGTAGATATTGTGTGGCACTGTTCCAGGGAAAAATGAAAATTGATTTCTGCCATCATTTCTTTTCAGTTTGACTCCAGTCCTGGATTTCCTATTATCATAGTGCTTAGTTTGGAGATTATTAGAATAACTCTGTAATTTTTTTATGCTTTAGTCTCTAATACAAACTTGACCTTTGAACCGTTTGAACTCTCTTTTATTTGAAAATAAGAGCTGCACATGAATAGACATATCATGTAATGAATAATTAAAACATATATATAAAACTAATTCTCTTGCAGGTAGATCCATTCCTACTTCCACAGCAAGCCAGTGTGATTTAATGTAAGTTCAATTGAACCAATGCTCTGCCTTCATGTCACATGGATTTAGTGAAATAGATAAGATACCATCTCAATTCAGCAATTTACAAGAATTTTTTCCACCGTTATTCTGGTGAGTTCTTATTTTTCCATAATGTTTCTGGCGCCTGAAACCATGCAACAGCATCCCCATTAGCTGGAAGTTTATTCTCCATATAACATCTCTGGTATATCCAACAGATTGGACATCAGGTACTTGTGCCATACCACTTTCAAACTAAGTAAAAAATACTCTGTAGCAAAATACTTTGGAATGAATCTGCTTTGACAGTCATTAGCTGTACATCTGGCCAAAACACTTTCCACACATTCACTGTTGGAAAAGAAGTTTTCATAACTAAAACCCATGACTCAATGAAATACTAATAAAATGTTTTAGTTATTCATTGTCATTTAAAAATGTCCATGTGGGTTTGTCCGTACAGCTTTTGAAATGTAACAAATTAATATCCTTACTTTGTCTTAATTTGTGGACAGATGGTGTGAAGAGGGCTGAGTGATCCACAGTGCTGTCCCTCAGCTTGTCAAGACTTATTTACAGTACGGGAGCCATCCTCTGATGGCTGATTATCTGCTTCATTTATTGAAAGTGAAATTAACTTCTGGTTTCTGTGCTGGTGACTCAGCAGGTAGTACACCAATAATGCAAAATGTAGTACCAGAAAGACATTGGTCTTCAACCCTAACAAGGTCCATTAAAGAGCCAAATTGCTTTATTAGACCCAAGAGATAGAAGCAATCATTTCAGTCTACTAACTGGAAATAATAAAGTCTGAGGGGAAAAAAAAGAGAAGAAAATGAGTTCTCTTTCCATGCCTGATAAGAAAAAAAAAGCATTTCAGGTGAATTTTAAAAAAAAACCTCATAATTCTGTGATTAAGCTCATTGGAAGCAGATCTGTGTACCGAAATTGAAAAATTATAAAGATACAAAAGCTTTTATACATTGTTTCAGCCACTGTGGCTTTTGCTTCTTGGTTTGCATTACCTGGTACAGAATATTATGCACAGTGTATCTCTAACAAGAGTAATCTTAGTTAAACAGCTTGATGTTAAGTACACCTGAAGCATGATTCTTTATGCTGGTTAATAACACAACAGCAGTAATAATCCACCCGGAAAAGCAAATTAAATGCTTTTAAAAATGTAACTCCTTTTGAAAGGTTCTTCTAATGATAGCATTTATGAGCTCGCAGTGGAAAATCAGCACAGAGGAAAGCTAATGATGAGCAATATGAACCCAGCTTAATAGAATGTTCTGAGAACTACCTGAATCTCAAGGGATATCTATCTTTCCACCTTTCTCAAGGTGGAAAGGACAGGCTATTTGAAATCAAATTTACGTTATATTTCTGCAAGAAAAGCTTCTATGGTAGTTCCTTTCACAATATATTTTGTTTCATCACATGACATTTACTCCATCTGAAAATACCCTCTTAAAGCAGTGTGATGTATCAGAAGTGTTAAACAGAAAACAACCTTTTTTTCTATGCTGAACGTACATAAAGTGCTTCAAGCAAAAATACTGATTACCTATGGGTAGTTTTTGAGAGCAAGTATCAAGCAAGAACAGGTGCCAAGCATGATACCCACTCATATTCAGAAAAGCAAATGCTGAGGTACACACCAGATGGGAGATTAAACAGAGAGTCCAAAAGATTTTCCTGAAATATTGAAAAAGTGTATATATGGAGCACACTGAGGAATTCTTGTTACAGAAATATCCTGGTGGTGTTTGTTCAAAAGCGTCAACTCGTTCTACAGATGTTTTTTTAACACCTTTTGGTCTTTGAAAGCAGAAGTATTTTCATTACTTCAGATTATTTTCTAAAGGAAACATTAATATTTTTATCACACATTTAACTCTGCTGGTGTGTTAAATTACCTGTCATTTGTTCCTGGACATATTGTGATGTATTTAATTCCACCAAACAAAGGCCACAGAGCAAGAGTCAGGACAGTTAAACTAGGATAGCACTCAGTGCTTCTCTACAGTAAAACATTACTGAAAGCTGGAATCACCTTTCAAAACATAAACAGCTGCAAGGAAAATTAAAGGTGAAAAGTGCATGCTTTTTCTTTATGCCAGGATGTTTTCCATTTTTATTCCTTTTCCTCTGAGACTTCTTGCCCAACTAAAAAAATCCCAAAACCTACAGAAGCCTTTTCTTGATTGATTTGATCAAAGCTCCAGGACTGCTCAGGGAAATTTGCTGAGCAATATGTTTTCAGTGTCTGCACAGGGATATGAAAATTTACCATGCCTTCAAAACAAGGTTATATAGAAAGGATCTCTAGTGTAGCTTATAAATAATATTCAGTTTCTTTGTACCTCAGACAAACTGACCTGGGTTGAAAGACGCACCACAGAGTCTAGAAAGGGATTGTCTCCAACTTAGTATTTATCTTATTCCTCTCCTGCCTTGCTCCTTACAGTGCAAGTTATTTTAACCATCCATGTAAACTACTCTCATATGAGTGAAAGTGAACAATGCAGTTTTTCTATCAGGAGATCAAAGATTGTCAAAATGTGATTACAGGCCTGACATCTTAGGGTAACTGTGGGACTGTGCTAGACTCAGGAGAGCTCTACATCTTGAGAAGAATGTGCTTGGGAGGAACATTTTGACCACTTATATCCTCACAGAAAACAAGTATATCATTCATATTTTGTGGAGGAAGGACAAGGTACATAACTATTACATGTATCTAAACTTCTCCTGGAAGCTGAAAACTGCCATGTTACATTTAACTCAAACTTTAATATTCATGTCACTTTCCACATTTCTATCATGTCATCTTACCATGTCATCCCAATTTTGTTACCTCCTTTGGAATTTCTCCACCTAAAGTTTGTCATAGCCTGAGATTTTGCAACTGAAGAGATGATAATTTGCATATCTTGTGTGCCATACCATGCCAACCTTTCCCTACTCAGGTATCTCCCTCTCGTCACAGTCCTTGCCAGTTAACAGATCACCTTCTCCAAATTTTCTTTAAGAGTTTTCTCTCTGTCCAACTATCATGTCCTTTTTCTACATAAATCAGTCCTCTTTTACTTGCCATACTTTCAGTTTTCTTCTCAGTCAGATCTTTTGGTGGATTACACTGTTTCTCTTTAAGAACTTCATTAACCCTGTCTCTATAGGATAGGATTCAGTCTTGTGATAATCTTCCCTGATGCTAACCCCTACATTTGATCATATTTATCTGTCATAGCAATGCATGAGGGAGACAATACACTGATGAATGCATTGGACTGTAACAAAAACAATGAGCAGCATCTTCCAGGTTGCAGATTCAAGTCACATTCTGAAAGTTAAACTCAAATCTCCTGCTCTCAGTCAGACTGCAGATTCCTTTCTGGCTTTGAGCTTCACATTCCCTCCAGCTAAGAGCAGGAAAGAAATTAGGTCTCAATAATGATTACACATCAGCTTCTCATGGGAGCCCCAAGAGGAAAATCTGTCATTTCACTTCAACATTTACTGTAGCAATATTGACAAAGTGTCCCTATGCCACTAGCTCAGAGCACTGGATATATGCATATCTTCACCAAGTGTGTGAACAGGAGTGATCCTCATTCACTGCCACTTCTTTAAGGACTGTATTCTGTGATTGAGCAATCTAATGTCAGTTTTGTCCAATATTTAGACTGATCTATACTTTTACCCTAGCACGAGAAAAGTTTCTTCCTAAACTTCTCCATTTCCTAATGACAAAATGGCTTTCTACAGTGCTGAATTTTTAACTTTATGAAAAAGTAATGAAGAATGCTCAAATTTCTGTAACAGTACCTATCATCTGTACTGATTCAGTTTGTTTAAATTTAAACTAAAATGAACTTGTTTTGTGGAGTTCCCATACAACTTTTTTCAACTATTCCAGGAGATTGACGATCTTCTCCTGAAATTTTTTGTATTTTTATTTTTTAAACATGTGTGATATCTGAAAGGCTAAATAGTATGTGATTCTGTCTCCTAGAATCTCTTGCAGCAAGAAACTTACTTAGAATGTCTAACATTCATTGTTTGTCAGAGCAAGTTTACTCTAATTGGCTTACCTTCTTGAAGTGGTCTCTCTGCAATATTTTTAAGGTCACAAGAAGCCATTCCTTCCAGGAACTGGTCCTTTTAGTCTCTTTTAAAATTTTTTTCCTAAGATATCTAGGATAAATACATAGTATTTCATGTATTCATGTGTCTACAATATGCATCTGAATGTCCCAAAAAAATCTCCACCAAATACTCTTTGAGTTTATCTATTTATTTATTTATTAGCATTTCAGCAATCACAGACTGTAAATTTTCTTTGCACTATGGCATAAGCCAGTTGCTGCAACAACACCTTCCAGGTCATCTGAAGCAATAGCTCAGAAATATGGATTGTCAATTTTTTTGCTCACAAATTTATTGAGAACAACAGAGTCACTTTTCCAATATTTAGCATTTAACTGAGATATATTGCTTAGTCCTTAGTCTTTTACTCTTCCAACAGTTCCTAATTACATAAGCTGTCTTAGAAGTCATTATGACTCAGCAGCTATGTTTCACTTAAAATCCATAGAACAGAAGAGCCAGAAACAATACATAATATCACTTATCAAGGTGAAGGAAATGTGCAGTAATGTACTGATTGGGTTGTTCTCTTACGTAAAATAAATTAAATTCCTGCATTTTAAAATTAATCCAATTCTTCTGCAGGTCTAAAGTGTCTTTTCAGACGGTTTGGTGAACTGTACATCAGGCTCTGGAGAAAACAGGGTTTTCAGTTGAAAAGCTGAAATAAAACAAATTCACCCTTTTAAAACGAAACATAAACATGTCAAGTCCAAAGATGTAGCCACATATATCTGTGAGGAACATCATCCAAGTTTAGGAGAGTGGAAATTAGTTTTTTAGTGGCAAACACTATTTAATACTAAATGCATAAAGACTTTGTGGGGGAAAAAGAAACCTAAATCATATATAGCTTCCCAGCAAGCTCACTTGTCCATAGGGCTACAGAGTCGCATATTGCTATTTCTCTCCTGAAGGCACGGTATTGTATACCACCATATCCACCTTAAAAGGATGGTGTGTGTTCTAGCAATTAGAACTTTCACTGAGTTATCAGAGGTAGGCAACCATTAGCCCCATTGAGAAGAACTGGAAACCTGGAAATCATTTCCCTAGTAAGGATCTATTATCCGTAAATTGAGCTCCTCAAGCTTTTAGGTAGGTTCTCGGAAACAAATGAGGTCTAATACTTGAGCATCAAATGTCTGACTAGAAAGAGGGTTTCAAAAATGAAAGCAGTGTTTAAGTCACAAGCAGAAGCAGAAATAGGGAAAGTAAGCATGAAATTTTTGCATGAAATCCCAGCAATTCACAATGTCAAGGGCAAGCTTATCTGGAGAGTTCCTGAACATTAATCCCTAAATGATGCTTTCACCAGCTTTTAGATCATTACATTTTCATTCTTACACTGGTTCCTTTTACATATACTTTGCCACTCTCCAGTATATTTTGTACAGATTTTGCAATGTTAGCCATACATTCTGTCTCTCCTGGGGCTTCTCTCTTGCATGCCCAAACAAGAACAGGCATAATTTTTGCATATTCAGCTCCCAAGTAGCACCTACTCTTCACTGGAAGAGTTCAGGTGGCAGGGACTAACTTTTCTGTCCTATTTTCTTATTATTTTTATGTTTATTAAAGTGCATACAGAAATGCTGCAGTTCATTTCATGCTGGCGTTCCCAGTCCACAGTTACTCACACCACCATGGTGACAAGTGCATAAATTGTTTACTCTCAATCAATGCTCTCAATACACACTACCATGAATATTAGCCGTTTTTCTTCAAACTTGTATTTACCACAGTTCAAATTAAGTGTGAGGCAACAAGGATTTAAATTGGGAATAATTATCACTAGGTATTTTCCTCATAATTTTGCTCATTAACATAATTAAAATTCTGATGATGTGACTTCTTCTGGTTCAAGAATCTTATATCCAAGGTTTAGGCAGTTGTATTTCTTTTTTTTAAACAAGCAACTTCAGATGAAAAAGGTGCTAAGAATGCTGAGAAATGAAGTTGCTTTTTCCTTTCAGGGTTTCAGTAGTAAAGCACACACAGCATAGTATGGCTTTATTTTGTGCAGTTTATGCCATGCAAGTTCTATCACAAAATATTTTACTGTGAATATCATGTGAATATTAGCAAGCAGACAGGTCGAGCTCTCAGAGAAACTGTGAGGTAGCTATGTTTGTTCAAAAAGGATTGAGAACTGCCAATTTGGAAGAAAAATAGTAAGACAAATTTAAGAAAAATATTCTAGATATCACTTGGGGATCTCTAACTGCTTAAGTGATGACCTGGCAGCAAGCCAGAAGGAGGGAAGGTTACTTTGGTAGTGACCTAGCCAAAGGGAAAAGCTGATTCCCCAGTGGTAAGTAAGAGCCTATTTGGAATCCTTGTCCTTTTTGTAAGGGAGATAAGAATGATGCCTTAGGTTTTAACTTTTCTATTTTTAAAATCCTATATTGCCTAGTGTGTAACTCTGAGGTTTCTTGTAGCTTGCTAGCTGCTGTTCTCTTATGCCAGATAGACATAAAAAAGCCTCTCCAAGCTTGCTATTCAAGGACACTCAGATTGTCCTAGGCCCCAAAGGTGTAAACTAGGGCCTCTAGAGAGGTGGAGAAATCGAAGAAATTGCATCATTAGCTAAAGTTTGAATTGGCAAATTTATGCTGATATGCAAATGAATCAAACCTATAAAAGTGTGAAGAACTCATGACTCGTCCATCCTGGGGTCCATCTTGGATGTAGCCTTTGGCTCCCCAGGGTGTACCTTTGAAGGCCTTTCAAATAAATACCTACCTTTAGTCCCTTATTCCTATCTAGTCTCTGTTTCTAGGTAGCCACTCAAGGCACCAGTCCTTTGGCACCCCAGATGGGACAATGAGGCTTCTCAAAATCCTCTGGGACTCAGAAAGACCCAGCTCAGCTGGAGATGAAGAGCTGGCTGTGGGAAACCAAGGGGTTAAAACTCCCACAGGCAATAATGGATTTGATTTACACCCCTGGGAAGAACTCAGGTTAATGTGATGACAAGACATATAGACCCTAAGCAAGAGAATCACAAACTTATGTTCCTATAGCTATAAATAAGAAAATGTATTGGGTGATAAGGTGAAGGGTTTTAAGTATAGTAATGTGATTTTATAGTTCAAGTTAAGAATTTAGATGTTATAATAGAAGTATATGGGTATACGTGACCTAGCAAATAATTGGTTGAAAATAGACGCATTGCAGTAAAAAGTACCAAAGGTAATAGGTTATCAAGTCAAAACAAAGTTTCGTGTTAATTGCTTATTGGACCAGAGAGTTATAAATTGCCTTGTAACCTTGAAACTCGTGATTATTTTTCGTTATGGCAACTTGTTACTTAACCCCTCGGCATCTGAGACTGATGCCTTGTTTGTTATTTTAAGTAATAAATTGTGTATAACCGTGATAGTCCCATCTCTTTAGTAAGAACTCCGACCAAAAGAAGTACAGGAGCTGACAGCTGGCCTCAGACATTGTATGAACTACAGGTTCCACTGAAGGTGGTAAACAGTGGATACCAATGTATATTAGTGTCTTCAACTGTTTGATTCATAAATTACGGTCTAATAAGAAATGTGTTTTCTTGACTATTTTATCTGCATCAGTAGACAGAACATGTTTTATACATGTAAAACAACATGAAGAAAAGATTCTGCTGAGTTCAGCTGACACTGGTGTATTTGGGATAGCTGCAGCAAAACAAGGAATGCCAAATGTGCCTTAGCCCAGTACATTATGGAGATAAAATTACTAGAACAGCTAAGAAAAGTGAAGTCAAAGTCAAACCAATGTCTCTCTACCTTACTGTTATGATTTATTTACACCTGCCAAATAAAAAGAACCACTTCAGAAGAAAACTCAGCAAAATTCAGACCTTTTAAAACATCAAGGAATTACATCTGAATTCTTAGGAAATATGAAAATGTGTCTAGAAAAACTGTTGTATCATGAGAGCTGAACTATAATGACTAAGGATGATGACAGCCTTAATCCTTTCTGAGAGATGGTATTTTGGGTAGTATGAAACACCCATAAAGTCCCATTGAAATCATCAGGAGCTGTGCCTGTTCCTGTGATGAATGAGAATATTTCTACTGTTATTAAAATACCAGATTAGGTTCTCATATATCAAAATCAAATTTTGCCCCATTGAAGTCTGCAAAACAAAGACGCACTCACAGTGCTTTTTCCCTGGGTTTTTGCTATTTCTGCCCACTGAGCTATGAAACAGAAAGACTAAATTCATTTGAAATACAAGTCTATCAAGGGAAAGGAGGGATAAGGGGAGAAGAAGACAAAGATGTAGGAAACATCCCTTAATTTCAATTTTTTTTTAATCCTGTTATTCTTTAAGTGTTGTGTGGAAAATAAAAGGTATAAAAAAAATCCATACAAAAGTGATATTCAAAAGACTAGGAATTTACAGCTGAAGACTTCAAAAAACATCTTAGTACATTCTAGAACTGTTGTAATTTTGAACCTAGTAAATATTGAAATTTTTTTTTAATTTAGTATTATAGTATCAGTGTTAAAATACGCAAACAAGATGGGAACTCAAAGGAGCTGGGTACCAACAGTCTATATTTCACATTATAATTTGTAGGACATAATCCTAAAATCATATGAGAAGTAGTTTTAGGTGCACTGCTATTCATTTACTTATATTTTATTATACATCTGAAAAGGAAAGAGGATGAATTGGACAATATATTTTCTGTATCTTCAGCAGTTTTACTAAAATCACAGTTCTACAAAAACTGTAATAAGATGTAGAAAAATATTACTGCATTTATCTAAACTATGGTCAAACAGTAACCCATATTTAATCTTGCTCCCATTCAGCCTTGGATCCTCTGTGTGACATTAAAGGCTTTAAAAAAATTAAATCAAAGACAGGTATGATGATAAAAAAGGTAAAAAACTCTTCAAATAGATTGTCATTAAACATCAGAAGTAAGCAGCTACCTATTTCTGTGTCAGTGGGTGAATAACAGCAAACTGCTCTACTTTTCTAAACAAGTTAAGAAACCTTCACTTTTCAGACTAACATAAATTAGCCAGGCATCCACTGAGACAAGTAAATCAAGTCACAAAAAAATTGCATGTACAGCCCGTGTATTATTAAAAATATAAACAGAAGGTGGAAAAATACTGCAGCATGAGCTTGGTAAAGTTCAGTGCATATGAATGTAAGTGGCATTTTCATCTGGTTCCTGAAAATATTTAAAACTATATCCATGGCATTAGTAGCAATAATTTTTTTTTTTTTAACTCCTTACTGTTTCTCAGAAAGTGTGATATTTTAGCATCACAGATGGCATCTAACTGCAGTCCTAGAGACATACAACTTCAGCATCTACATTGACAAATAGACTCACATTTTTATATTAGACCAGAATAAATTTATATATTTTCTAGGGTTTTTTTTCACTGATAATTTTCCTTAAGCATCTACAGATTCATTAGGTAAAGGTTGAAAAACAATGAAATAAAATGTAAGCAAAAACTTTGAGATGCCAGGGAGAAATCTTCCTTTTTCTTCTATGTCTACTAGAAACAGACTTTCAAATCCTGGAGATGATTCCACCATGAAATATAGCTATACATGATTATAACACTTCCCACTCTCAAAGATCCATCTCAAACTCCACAGTACTTGGTAAACTCCCATTTTCATGTTTACATGTGAAAAATTCAGTTTTATTTAGAAAAAGAGTTCTTCACACTTTTAGGGAACAGGGTGAAAAATAAAGCCTAGAAAAGAAAGTGCAAGTCAAAAGTATTGTTCATTCATGTCTCAGATCTGGAAGAACCTAACTTGCTCAGCCTTAGCATTAACAATATTGTTATGAATCACCCCATTGATGTACCAAACCCCACTAATAGGAGACAGATTTACAGGAATATACTGCAAAGCAGAACTGGAATACTTAACTGGAAATTTCTTGAGTAGTTTACAAATCAGAATGAAATCCATTTCATCCTCCCTTTGCTTTCGAGATAAGATCAAAACTCTTGAACCATATCTTTTAGTATCAGCAGCCTTGGTCTGTGTTTAAACCAGGGAATTAAACATCCCCAGGAACAGTCACAACACTGCAGTGGAAGAGTCATTGTCATCGTTGATAAACTCAAAAAAAAAAAAAAAGAGTGTGCAAACTGTCTATTGTCCGTTATGAGTAGTTCCTGGAATGTCTAAAGTCCCACACCATGCCCAGAATCATTTGAGAGAGTGCCTGACACCAGGAGCCAAAAGCAGGCTAGCAATCATTCTCACAGCTCAGCAGCACAGATGACTGCACTCTAGTAGACTTTGCTTAATCTGCTAAAATAGCCCTAAGGAAGGAGCCCAGCAGAGTGCTTCATTCATTGCTGCACAACTTTGAGCCTCTGCATAACAAGAAAATCATCTACAGCTTTTTCATTATATTTACATACAGACAGACCCATTTTTACCAGTCTTACTTTCAATATGGAACATGGTTAAAGGATAAATAGCAGAGCTGCTCCAACAGTGCAACTTTACAGATATACAGGTATACAAATATATTATAAATTAGAAGAATGTGTTCTAAGTTCCCTACTGGCAATGCTTTGAAAGTGTGATGGCTGTAAAATGTCCTACCCCAGAACTACCACACAATGGATCTCCTACAGGGGCACAAGAGGTGAGAGTAAACTGTTGGTAAGTTCAGGTTTTGCTGATTTGTATGCATCAGACACTGAGATGCTGCAACAGTGAACACACACAGTGCTCCTCATACAGCTGAGGCTTCCCACAACAGGAGCAGTTGAGCACTCCACTTTAATGGACTTTTTCAAAATATTTTTACTCTCTTTCTGGGAAATTGGAAGATATGAAAATGAAGATGGTTTTCAAAGGCTAGCTTGCCTAGTGTGACACCAAAATTTCAACTCAAAGCTCAAAACCATTATACATTCTTTAATTACTTTTTTCTCCACATAATAATTGCCCAGCTCCTGCCTGCCAAGTATATGCAGATATCTGTACAGATACGTACAAAAAGAATTCCATTGTTGCAAATAACAAAGGAAGATTTTTTTTTTTCCCAGAGAGTTTCTTCACAGGAAAGGTTGTCAGACACTGTAACAGGCTTCCCAGGGAGGTGGTGGAGTCACCATCCCTGGAAATGTTCAAGGAACAACTGGATGTGTCACTTACTGCTCTGGTCTAGTTGACAAGATGGTGATCAGTCACAGGTTGGACTCAAAAGTCTTGGAGGCCTTTTTCAACCTAAATGATCCTGTGATACTGTGAAATACTACAGAGTTCAAAAACTGGAAAAAAGAGATTGATCATTAATGTTTCACATCTAATTCAAACAGCAAATTTGTCAATTAGGTGGTGAAAATGTTTTTAGCTTAAAAGAATAATATAGAATACATGAAATAACACTGTAAGAACACAAATTTTAGAGAACAGGTTTTATTTTGACTGAGTCTCACAACTAATTTAAACTGTGTAATTGAAAAGAAAAAAAATTAATTTTCTCGCCTTTTATGGAGAAAATTGTGATTGTTTATTTTTCAGTCACAATGAACTTGGAAATTACTTTTGATCATGGATATCAAAATTATTAGCTAGACAATCCAAGAAATTTTACTCTTATTTTACATTGCAAATTGAACTACATGACACAACATGGTACATATTCTTAAAATATAAATAAATTTCACAATGTACAGGTGAGAAAAATTCAGGGCAATGAAACTACATTTGACAGCTATTAAGACATAAGTCTGTCAACCTAACTCATTCTTTATTCTGATCATTTTATCTGAAGTAACACTATTATTCTACATACATGAAAGAAAGTACTAAGTCAAATTTTACTTTTCCTCTTAAACTATATCACCACAAACTTACTCAATTGTAGTCACTGCCTGGAGCCAAGTTGTTATCCAAATATCATAAAGAACAATACTATACAACAGTAGGGTGAGCATAAGAATCATTATAAATTATACATCGTGCAAAGAAAAAAAAGTATTGCAAAGTCTTGCACTTTGCTTGATAGTAGCATTAATGTTATTGCACTTTCTTACCCAAGATGTAATCTCTGGGAATATATGTTCTCTCAAGCCCTTGTCTTCTTAAGCCCACCTCAAATTAACAGAAATAAGAAAAATAAGATCTAGAAAGGGAGGAGAACTTTTCCCCTATAATCAAAAAGTTCTCCTCTCTGCTTCATTTTCTCTGACATTTTAGAAGAGAGCCATGACCTGTACCAGGCAACTGAAAGTGGATGGAGGGAATATTGATGTACAACCACATTCCTTCTCTTTTGTGAATATGAAACCAAATTTAAGGTCACATGAGACAAGGAAAGTCCTCTGCTCCCCGTCTTCTCCAGTCTCTCTGTATTGCAACTGCAATCATGCTAAATGTTGGAAGCCAGCAGCATTGAACTTAAGTGTCAGAAGTACATCTTTTTTGTGTTATTTACTTGTGTTAGCCAGGGAAATTAGTGTGCAGTTCTTGTGAAGGCTTGTAGAGAATTTCCTTTGGCATGAAAATCAACTCACTGAGTATGGCTGTTCTTGAGTGACACAACAGGGAGCAATGAGATACCAAAGAGCACAAAAGAGGACTGAGAAAGTTTTTTGGAGCAAGATGGAACAAAGCTTTTTTGCTGCATTATGTGCCCCACTTGCAAAATCTCAGTGAGACATCCCTTTTATTTTCAGACTTGAAATTAGTTGCTGCATTTCACAGCTATAACAGTCCTTATTGATAGTGATACACAGTGGATAGTTCACTAAACCCACCAGAATGATGATTCTTCCTTTTTACCCCTGGCACTAGGCTGAGCATCCAGTTGTGAAACGCAAACACAATTCTGGGTGGTCCTGGGCTAGGATCCTGGTCTGGACCATGGTACGCATAAACAAGGAAGTCTCTTTCATTTTTTTCTTTTTTTTCCCCTCTTCTCCCATAGATATCACCTAACCCACTTCCCTGAGCTAGGTCATGGTTAAGTTCCTCCATTTAATGAAGCAATTTTTATCTGAATGCCCTTGCTATGAACCATCATAGCTGTTACCTGGCACTGGAAAGATGGATAAGGGAAAGTATAAATGGGAGCTTTGCTCTTGTAACAGACTGAGTCGTTCAGTACAGGAAATTTTGGCTGGTCTGAGACTTTAGTTATCCTATTTTTGATATTCAAAGCTGCTATATGCTATGCAATAGAAATGAAAAAAGCAGTAGTCACCAGTTTGCAACATTTTCATTGCTCCCCTTTTTGCTGTTGTTCTTCCTTTTTTAGCTAGTAATAAGTTGTCCAGCAGGTCTACTGTTACTCAGCTCACTGGAGTTTGTATTGCAAGAGATTGCAAGGAATTGCAAAGGCTAACCCTGAAAAACATAAGTAAATGCCTGCTATGCTGTGAAAATACTGAAGCTAATGGTATTTTTACCTGTGCTACAAAACCATAATAAATCACAGTTTAAATATGCTGCAAATACGTGAATCACCTACATGCTAATAATTTAAAAAGACACCTTTACATAGGAATACATATTTCAGAGGTGTTTGCAAATGATACTTTAGTGATGAAAGAATATGTAATTAAATCATTTTAATAAAAATGTAGAAGACAGTTGCATATTATTTTTTTCTTCACTGAGGTTAAAATAACTCACACTCCATTAAAAAATGAAAGAGAACTGATGCACAGTGGGAGTAAGCTTGGGCATATAACTGCAGTTTCTGTGGAACCGAAAAATGCTAACAGAATTGGCACTGAAAAGCAAGGGCAAGCTTTGAATCCTGAATGAAAAGATTATTTACATTGTCAGTGCTTAGAAAGAAACCATATTAACTGAAGGTAAACTTTATATCTTAAGAAACACATACAAATAATATCACAAAAGCAAGGTTTGGGCTTTCTGAAACAGCTATTTAACATTCTTTATTCCCATTCCTATCTTTTTCTGTCATTTTGGAAGCGTGCTTCTGTTTAATTCTACCATCATCTGAATTCTTTTGCTTAAAAAGAAGAGCAAAAAGAAACATTTCTCCAAGCACTGATTTTTTTCTGAAGCTTTAAATAACAGAACAGCATTTTCTAAAAAGAAAACAGAAAAAAAACAAATCAAACAAACACCAAAAACAAGCCAACAAAAATCCCCCACCAAATCCAAACAAATCAACAGAACCAAATGCAGATCAATTGTCTCTCCAGCACCCTAGCACCCTAAGCAACCTCACATAAAACTGAGAAGGGAAAAAAAACCAATTTCAAATTTGTAGCCTTACCTTTTAGCTCAGGAATGAAAATATTGATTAAAGCTAAATTGTTTTGACAAATTTTTACTATAAGTCTAAATCATTTGCGAATAGAGAAATTCTGAAGTACAACTGAAATCAGCTTTATGTTCTTTCAGCATCATACAAAAAGTAAAAATACAGATTACAAACACACACATTGATTCACAGCAGTCCTAAAATGAATGCCTTATGATCATGATAGATAGATTTCAAATAGAAGGGAAATGGCATTCCCTAAAATGTACAAAAGTATCTATGCAATTTACAAGCCTACGAGGATATCCCTACAATTGGTTTTAGCTGGCAAGACTGGTCCCTGCAGAGTCCTTTATTCACTGGGGAGGGAAAGGCACATGCAGAGAGTGATTGAAAACTCCTAAAATTAGGCTCCAACTCTGAATTTCTCTGCAAAATCATATTTCTCTGTATTAACTATAAAAGAGCCTGGCGGCTCTGTGTGGTTTTGCAGGCACTGTCCAAGCCCCAACAGACAGTCTCTCAAGGGTTATTCTCCAAAGTGTTCAAGGACGTTAGTAACACAAATCATTCTGACTGACAGTAGGTACTGCAGGAAGTGTTTCTCTTTTACTATAAATATTTAAGCTTTGAGAGAGTTAATTTCAAAGCAACAAAACCCTGAGAATTCCCAGATGGAACTGCCAGGATTACTGAGTGGTTTACGAAGTGACCATGCAGATTTCCAGTAAAACAACTAATCAAATAAATAAGTATGGGAATATGAACTACATGAAGATCATCACTTCCTCGATAACAAAATCTTTAGCCTGAGGAAAGTCTGTGATATTTCAGTACAAAAATCTACTCATAAAGAAAAAAGTGAGAAGGATGTTTAACATCCTTTCCAGTCTGTTACTGATGAGAGAGATTTAGACAAATGGTTTTGCTTGCTAGCCCAAGCTCCTGACCTTCAATCTTCTACCTTGTTTGTCCTAAGATTAAATACTCAAGCTTCAGCTCTTCCAAGAGTTAGAGCTTTTTCTGCAAATCTTCAAACTAAAAATTCCCTTGTTGATTCAGAGACAAATAGAAAGAAGACATTCAATATGAAAAAGAAAAATAATAAAGTAATCAAAGGATCAGTAAAAACTGTCTGTATTTTCAGGATTTCTTTTTCTGGTTTACTAAATAAATATTCTGCTGTCATTGAACTAAAACAAATTTTAAAAAGATATCATGTCCGAAGATATTCTAGAAGCAGAAATGTACTTCTCTGCAGGGAGCTTGCTTCATGAGCCACATCAATCATCTAAAGGTATATCCTTTTAATTGCAACAAGCTCTTGGAAAGGTGTGAGAGTTGTCTTGCTGCACAAATAAATTTCACGTCAGGAAAACATCAAGCATAGATAAAATAGAAACTGCAAGCATCTGTACCTTACAGACATTAGGGACAGCTTTCAAAAACTTCAGATAAGATGAGCATCAGAACCAGGATTCTCCTATTAGTATTCTTAGCAGCATTCTCAGTCCAAGAATGCTCACACTCCTCATGCTACAAAACTGGAAGGACTACAGTTTATTCCACAGCAAAGAATTCTAATAAATGGTGCTGAATAAGTCCTCCTAGGGCTATACTAATTTCCATGACTGGGAACAAATTAAGTGAAAATTGTTGTGCGTGTAGGGCAATCATCTGAGCTGGTTGTGTTTTGAAAATAGTTCTGGTAGTAGAAAAGAAAAGCTGTGAAGAAGCACCCCTTGCTCAAGGGAGTACTGTTAAGACTACTTCTGAAATTGTAGGTGGTATCAAATGGTCTATTTTGCTACTTTTGAAAAAGAAAATCTTGGTTGAAATAATAAAGTAGCAACAAAGTCAAAATAGCAACACTGTAAAGAGCTAAATAGGACTCGATGCTGAGCTTTTGCTGTAGCCCCACAAGGATAAATTTGCAGTCCGTGAGCTCCTTCAAACAAAAGAACCCATTGATCCTCAGAAATATCACAGAAACATGCAGAGGAGAAAACAAAGCAAAGTTGGGAGAAGAGACTGACCTACTAGCTCCTTTAAGTCATAGAACAAGAAACTTACCTTCTGGAAATATTCCTGTAATAGCAATTGCCACATGGATGTTTCTAAACATTTGGTGCCAGAGTACACTGGGAAAGAGGGAAGTTTGGTATGCTCAGACTATTGCAGGATCATAGTCATTTGTATCATATATGAGGAGGTTAGCTCAGGCTTTAGTTTAGGTGAAGATTTTCTCGTTCTTTAACTTCGGTGGTGGATCCAGCCTTCTGAAGGACATCTCATTTCCTAGAAACAGTGGAGATACCTGGAGAGGATCCCGTTCACCTGCCTTTTTGTGGCTAACCTAAACCAGCCGTCCAGGCCCTCCTTACAGTCAGGGAGAGGGAGTGGGAGAGGCAACTGCTGAAAGCCCTTGTCCCACACAAAGTGTCTGTACCGTAAG
Source organism: Rhagologus leucostigma (assembly GCA_013397725.1). NCBI lineage: Eukaryota > Metazoa > Chordata > Aves > Passeriformes > Rhagologus > Rhagologus leucostigma. The sequence goes on along the minus strand of VZTD01006068.1, from coordinate 2,978,633 downwards.
CACAGAATTAATTGCCTCCAGGGGGCTTTATTATATAACCCTGGACTATAGAGAGAGTCTGAATTTCTACCCTGAGCAAAAATAATGATTCTCAAGATAAACAGGCTCACAGGCCAGAGTGATTCCATAAAAGAAATTTCAGGGAAGTAAGTTATTTCAACGTAGATGTGGAATAAAAATAAACAGAAGTGTTTAAATCACAGACAAGATAGCAACACAGCACTCTACATAGCTGGAAAAAAAAATAAAATAAAAAATCAAAACCAGCCAAACAAACCAAAAAGCAAACAAACCTGCCAAAAACAAAAGTAAACACAACTCTGTTTTGCTAGAAGTACAATTCTTTTCAGGTAAAAGATATTGTCATAGAAAAATACTCAGCAGTTTGCTTTAACCTAGACGCGGCTTGGACATCATCTTGTCCTTCCTTTTTCTAACAGCTATGTAAAGCAGCCGGGAATACTGAACCACAAGAAAACATCTTTGTTAAGACTTGTCTGTAGCAGATCATGCCGATTGCTGACTTTCTCTAATGATTTATTCTTCCCATTCCCAAGGGATGATTGTTGTATTCCTTAAGGCAAAATAATAACAAGACAGCAGTAAATAATTACAGACATCATAGAAAGATTAACAGCTACCAGTCAATAAAGAAGGTAGATGTTAATACATTGCTCTGTCATGTTTGAATTACCTATGTAAAAACATAGCTGCTGTAGTTATACAGATATATAAAACAGGCAAAGATGACAACATTGACAACAATGTGACAATTGTAATCCAATTTCTTGTATCTGATGGGCCTTTTAAAGCTTCATTCATGAAAAGAGCAACAACAGTTCAGCTATATGTACGTTAAAAACTTCAAAGCAAAAGAAAAGTTTTCTATTGTTGTCATCTGGAAGAAAAGACATTGAAAGGTAAACTGAAGTCCTGAGTTTCTCATTCTACAATTTCGCTTCAGCAGGTGAATCTTCCCCAAAGGAGTCAAAATCTTCCCAGTCAATATGTTGGGGATTACCTTCATTATAAGTATGATGATGCTCGATATTTATCCTTAAAACATATATTCCCTAGACCCCTTTCACTGCACTAAACTTGATTAAATCCAGGAACATTCTTTATTGTCAGAAGCCAGTTCTTGATATTCCGGAGTAGTAAACTTGAAGTAATTCATTCCTCATTCTTGACTGCCTTCTAGCTGATATTGTCCAATCTGTGATCAGCCACCTCTGCCATTCTAAGACACTGAATATGAGAAAGGGTTCTGCCTGCTAAAAACAAGAGAAGAAAGTCAGTATGAACTTTTACAAATATAGGAAAATAAAAAACTTTTCAAATATCAGATAACTTTATATAAGTGTGTTGTTGGTTTGGATAGTTCTGACAGTTTTTTAGTGATCTGAATTGTCACTGATCCATAGGTTAACTCATAGAAGTTCAGTGAGTGCAATATTGTTCTCTGTAAGAAAATAAAAAACCTAGGAAGAGGTACACAAAAGATCTCTATGAATATTACTTTTGGCTGGTAGTATTTCAAAATGCTGCAATATATAAGGGATCAGCACAATTGTTTTCTGGTGTAATGAAGAAACAATACCTCAAGTCATTATAGTCTTTGCTTTATGATGAATATCTGGGAAACTAAATGTGTGTCTAAAACACACTTGTCCATATTTTCGTCTTACTTTGTTAAACTACTCTGTGTTCACATGAAATTAATATATACAGATTTTCTGACAACAAAAGAAGCAGGAAAAATCTTGAACTGCATAAGAAAATTCTCTAAGAATTCATCAAGAATTTCTTCCACAATTAGTCTTCTCCTTAGAATAGCATCCTCATCAGAAATACTCAGTGTCATCTGAGAAGGTATGAAATACAGAAGTACAATATAGCCCCAGGATACAGTCCTATTATCTTCAACAATAATTAATATTCATTACCCTCCATCATTCTATAATCTTCTGCCATCTTAGATTAAAAATCATATTCTATTTTAATCAAAATCAATTTCAACTATATATTTTATCACAGAGCAAGGAAAAAAACCCTGAAATTAAAAGAATCTTAGTAGAAGTCCCAGCATAAAGACCTTTAAAGTTTGCTTCAAGAGATTTAATCTACATTTTATAACCAAATCTGCAAAGATGCTTATCAGAACCAGTTTTAACCCAGCTAATTTAATATGTGAAATTTGCAAGATGTTTAATTTCAACACAAGAAAGAAACCATTAGAGATATCAGTTCCACAAGCTCATTTCCATGAGTGTTATCCTGATCCAGGCAAATAAGAATCTGAAACACCTGGTCTCCAAGAATTAACATGGAATCCTTCATTTGTAGTATTATGTTCATGTACTGATTAGAAAATAAAAAACTGTAAAAAAGGTTATACTACATTCTAAAATCAAAGTCAGACATCCACTAAATCTTTCAAAACATGTCTTTAAAGAGGTATGACATACATTGTAGTTAGTACATAATGAAGCAGTATATTGTGGGTTTTAAAAAGTTACTCATCTGCAAAAAAGTGAAAGAATAGTTTTCACAATGAATGAGCATTAATCAATTTTATAGGTCACCGGCAAATATTAAAATAAAAAAGTTGAGACCAAACTAGTCATAGGATTAACTGCTCAATACCATAAATAGCAACAGGAGAGCACCCAGTGTGTTCTGTCTCTCTTCTCTCTGCACAGGAAGCTCTGATCAGCATACTGCCACTGCAGTTTATTGGTTGCATTCTCTTTTCTTGTGACACTAGGGAACAAAACCAAAACTATTTTTTCTTCCTCTATTCCAAGGCATCCACAACACTTCAGTGCATTAAGGGTGTTTGCAGGACTGTCATTTTATAGGACCAGCATGGATTTTGTCCTTAACTTGAATGAGGCAATAGCAGAGAAACAATAATACACATTTTGATCACAGAACTTGTAAACTCTTTTAACGTTTGAAGGTCTTCGTTTGGCTGACAGCTTTCTCCCAATCCTTTAATATAAATTGATGGATTATGCTAAAGCTTGACATTGTCATTTCAACCTTAGAAATGAAAGATAGGGAATAACAAGAAACTACATTAAAATAAATATTAAGGATCTCTATAGAGAATGAGTCTATTAAAGAGGTCACGGAACTCTCTAAAAGTTGTTATCTCAAATAGACTGTTAGATATCACAAAAGAACTAGAAGATTAAAACATTTAATCATTAAAGTGAACAGTCTAGCTCAGATACAATAAATTGGGCAGTGATATGCTTGTTTACAGAAGATTGAATCCAGAGGATAGATGTCGTCATTATTTCTTTAGAGAGCTGAGATGTCTTGGAATGGGCATAGTAAAGTTGATTTGGGTTTTAATCCCATCTTTGATGCAGTGCCTAATGCAGACAATTGGTTTTTAAAGATTGGTATATTACAACTGCTGGAAGGCACTTGCTTCATGGATATTCTGTAATTCTTCAGAAGCAAATCCTAAAGTTGAGATCAGGTTTGGCACTCCTTGAAGGCCTGGAAGCAGCTCCCTTAGGACTGATTGAACAGAGACCATTGTTTTTCTACAGTATTTCCATCCCCCTGAAGGTTCATATCAGTCTTCCTTAGCTCCTGAGGCATTCACCTCATTAATTATCTAGAACAGGAATAGAGGGAGGGGGGGGGAAAAGGAAAAATCTGTGTTTTTTCACTGTTATGAAGATTTGGTCATATGTCTTTACATTGGGTTGTCATATTTCTGTCATTTCCTGCTATCTTTTTTTAAGCACTGTGCTATTTTCCATCATAAATAAATTTCTGTTTATATTCACAAATGCTAATTAAAAGGAAGTACCTGGGACAGGTCTTGCAGCACTTATATGCATATATATATATACTTATATACACGCACAAACACACACAAACCTATTTTACATCTATACATTCACTGTCTCAAGTTGTTTATTTAGTTAGCTCAGTAGCTCTCGGGTGTTTCGGATTACTTTTTCCTATGAGCATGATCTATCAATTTTGGCATAATGAACTCCTGCAAAGGTCAAATTTAAAGGATAAATGCTGCAGGAAATGATGACTCTACAATAATCCTGTTATCCTCCTACAACTCTAATTTCATTTTATTGAGTTGAACAGTGTAAGGGTAAAAGGGTAACTACTTTCTCTGCTAACACCCATATACCCAAGTCACCTGAATATAGTATTATGTTTAATCACTGCTGTAAATGTATTAGTAATAAAGATCCATTACAAAAATAATTATTATCTGGTTTTTATTTGTTTTTGCTGGTTTTTTTAATTTTACAAGTATTAGTACAACATGTTGAAGAATTATTTACTTAGCTCTTTTTTTCAGGTGGGAGGGGAGGCTAAGAGGGAATTTTATCCAGATAAAATACTGTAAATGGAAGGCAAACTGAGTTGTGAATGACACTGTTTTTATGGCTGTTACTAACTGTTCATACTGCCAAGGGGTAGATGTTCTGCTACATATTTTCATACATAGGATGGAACAAAACTTCCAGATAATATTTTCAAAAAAATTCTTAGCATCTGCCTAAGCCTGCTCTGCTTAAAATTTTCAGAACCTCATTCTTGCAAACAGATTGGAGTTTGCTTGGTTTTCCCTTTTTTTTTTTTTTAATTTAGTGGTTCTACTAATTCATTACTACTTGTCGTTAACTGTGACTATTTTCTGGTTGAATTGTCTGTACTTTCTGTTCCATTAATGTTAAAATAATTTCCTGAATAAAAATGTAGCACACACAGGGCATCAGAAAACCTGTCTTTTCTAGAATGGTCAAGGAGGAAAACAAGGTTTCACTGTTCTCCTGCTAGATGAGCCCTTTAGTCTTACCACAACACAATTATGTCAGCAAATGCATTCAGTAGCTTACCATATTCAAGCCAACATGTACATTACTTTATCCTAAGGTAGGAGCAGCACTTGAGCTGTTTAAGAAGCACATTCCCTGCTTTGTAGTTCTCTTTCCAAGCTATGCTTGTTATCAAAAAACGATTTAACAGGTATCTATGTGATGTGCTATCCCTGTCTCTGTTGCCTGATGGTTAAATATAACTCTACTTTTCTAAGGGTATGTATCCAGTGGTAGGAGGAACAGACCAGCTACAGCAATACCACACAAGCTATTTGCTAGTACACAGGTAGCCCATCCTTGGAACAGGTTTGGCATCCCGTGGTAAACAAACCAACTAATTAGTTAAAAGCAATACTGTGTGCAGTAATGTGAGCATAGACATACTCAGAAGAAGTTACTTTAAGAAAGTTCATTTGAATATATATATATAAGAAGCTTTAAGTTTTACTTTTGTACATCTCCAGGGTGGCTAAACAAAATTTTAGGAGGTGCTGCAGAAACCATATACAGAATAGGCACAAACATAAATTCAATTAATTTGTTAAAATCTCTAACATATGCTTATAAACAAGTATACTCATTTTCAAAATTTAATCATACGAAATACATTGCTATTTGTGTGTCCTGTGTGCACTGCTACAATAAGTAATTTAGCCTGAGTCTGATCAGAAAATGTAGGAATTTTTTAACAGTTCACTAGCTAGGAAGACTTTGGAGGTATTGGAGGTGTTCGAAAGTGCTACTGAAGTTGTACTCTCTCACAGAACTTTTTTTTTTCCTGGAAAACTCCCCAGTAACTTCAGACAAGATAGACCACAAAGAAGATAAATGCAATTTCATGTCATTGTCTCAGCTTGTTCCAAAACATGCAAAGCTCCTCTGGAAAGGACCCATTTCAGTGGCTATGGCTATTAACTCTTACCTTTTATATTTTCATTAGATGTGAATCTAGCTGAGGTTTTTTGCTTTCCTTGGCAACTTGTGGCAATAGGTTGAAGAGATGTCAATAGGTGGCAATAGGTTACTTGCATATTGGAAACAGAGAAACTTGAAAACACATGAAAAATTACAGTGACAAGGTAGGAATTCACTGCTTCTGATGCAGTAAAATGAAATTCTTGCCCCGTGCACCTAATGTGTCTGCATAGGCAGCAGATTCCCACACAGAGGCTGGAGTGATGTTTGTTTAAAACTAGCTTTCATCCCTCCGTAAACAATATAAATGTCAACTTCACATAATCTCCCTTGCACACTTTTGACCCGGCAAAAAGGTTGTACAAGCAAAAAAGGCTCACAAAAATTTTGAACTAAAGTTCACCCCTAAGCCCTCAAAAAGGTCTTTCACTTGCTGAGTACTAATCAAGAGCTCCAGAGCCCAGAAACAGCAACATGTGGTTTATTAACAGAGCAATACAGATAGAACAATACACCAGCTAGACAATCATTGCCTAAAAAAAAGTATATCTGCCATCAAAGCAAGCTGCTAACAAAGTCTAACAAAGTCACCCTTTGTTTTACAAAAATTTGATCTATTGCATGCAACCCAGCTCCCCCCTACACCCCCACTACTCACTGTTATCAACCTTTTCATAATCTATGATGTGTACTAATTCAAACTCATTGAAATATGCATCAGGACTAGCTGTTGGGAAGAAAAAACTCAGGAAATGAGAATAGTGAAAGAAATTGTGGCTTTGAGATCATAGAATCACAGAAGGGTAAGGGTTCGAAAGGACCTTAAAATCACCCAGTTCTAACCCCCTGCCGGAGGCAGGGACACTTTCCACTAGACCAGGTTGCTCAAAGCCCCATCCAACCTGGCTTTGAACAGTTCCAGGGTAGAGGCATCCACAGCCTCTCTGAGCAACCTGTACCAGTGCCTCACCAGCCTCAGAGTAAAGAATTTATTTGTTAACATCCAATCTACTTTCTTTCATCTTAAAACCAATCCCCCTTGTCCTATCACTACATGTCCTTGTAAACAGACATGAGAGCCTACATTTTAGGAGTAATAAAAAGATAGTGTCTAGCTAGTACAAGAGAAGACCTATGCTGCAGTTTTATTACATGAACAACTGAAGCAATGTGTTTGGATCCTTGGAACAGGGTAGAGCTCAAACAGAAAGCTCCTGGACAGGATGACAAGTCAGCATTTGAGGGTTGTTAACAGGAGTCCTCTCTGCAGCTTCCTTGTGAAGGCACCCTCAGCCAGTCAGGCAAGATTCTCCAGAACATGGGATGATGGCAACTTTTATGCATCCTATATATCACACATACATATACTTTATATGTGACCAGCTACCTAACTGAACAAAGTTTCTGTATTTTTCTCTGCCCAAGCACTAACTGGCTACACTTTAGGTTATAGGAACAGTTAAGCAAGTTAGGAACCTTTTTCCATTAAAAGATTATATAACTTCATATTATTGGGTTATACCAAGTTATGTAAACTCACCCTCATATTAATGTAAGCTTGACTGGGCAGAGGAGTCAAGGTTGGACATTCTACATAGCACTGAGGACAGATTTTCAGACAAAATCATTTTTCTTACACTGCTCTTCCCACTTGGGAAAAGTTCTCCCTAAACTTACATAAGTCATCTCAGTATTATCCTTTAAGTCCATTCTTAAAAATCCCTTTTGCTCACAACCTATGAAAATCTTGACTACAGATTTATAGGAATCTGATTATTTACTTGTGTGAAAATAGGCTATTCTCTTGTTCTCTGCCTGCACTGGATGCAATACAGACTTTAAAGAGCTTCTGGACAATCTTCTGAAGTATGCTGATGGCCATAAGTCACACAATTTTAAGTAACATAGAACACGGTAGAAGAGACAATGCAAAGAAAATGTTGAGCTATTAGTTAGAGATGACAAAGAACTTCTTTAAATGTCCCAACTGTCACTGGCAAAATAAGATTTAAAAAACCAGAGAAGGTACATAGTAAGAAACTGGTGTAGAATAGAGTAGTTTTAATTCACCATGAGCTGAGGAAATAAGGAAATCCTGAACTACTAGTGTGTGTAATCTCTCCCTATCATGAATAGATATCACATTTTGTAACTCAGAATTTTCTTACTGTTTATCGCACAAAGAAAACATTCTAAATTCACCTTATAAGAAAACAGCTGCTAACTAGAAGTCAAATATGCATGCCAGTAGTCACAGAAAGTTTTCCTCGATGTCCTACCGTAGAGACTAGACTCTATCTAGAGGTGGAGACTTTCTGCAGCATATTCACAAGAAGGAAAAAAAAAGAGAGAGAGAGACTTGCTTAACTTTACTTGAAAGGAAGTTCGCTGATGAAAAACTTTTATCTTTAGAAAGAGCTGGAAAGCACAGTGCAATGTCATTTTTTTTAAGAATAGGGTTCAGTTTAATATTCAGTCTTTTTGCAGCACTGTTGCCAATTGGATGAAATATTTAATGGCACTGTATTCTGAACTATATATATTTGACAATGTATTTCATGCCTTGTATGTCACTGAAGTTATGAGATTGGACTGAATAATGAAACAGTAACTCAGCATTCTTCATGCCATTGCATTCAGATTTGTTATGTTTCATTGATGTGCCACTAGCTAAATCAAGCCTTGATAATCCATAACCATTTCTTACTTTGTAGGAATTATATTAAGATATAAGAACGTCTTAACCCTCTGTCTTTTTCTATGTAATATTAAAATCATATTAATATTTGACGCTTTGGTATCCATTGAAGGAAATAAAATTTTAAAGAGCATGTACAAATCTGTGCTACAAAAATTTGATTTGAGAGCTTTAGCTTTCATACCAATGTTATCTGTTCACAAAACAATTCATCCAGGAAAAAAGAACAGTAAAGTTAGAAAAAGCTTTCAAAATGTTTATTATAGTGTTTTTAGGAACACTATAACTTTCAAAAGCAAATATATTGCAGAAATACATACCTTTTCCATGGTGATATAAAGAGACTTATATGAGCATATAAGGGGTTTGGAGGATTTCAATACCATTTGATTTTAAAATATAAAAGGAAAAGGTTGAAAGGAAGCTATTAAAGGGAAAAATGTAAATTCAAGGGGAAAAATGCTGCCCTGTTTTTGCAAAGCTTTCTGATAATAAAGAAGACTATAGATGGGTTTTGTACTGTTTGTTAAGGTCAAATTATCTGCAGTCATCTACATCTTTACATTGAGACATTCTGTGCTGCATTGGCATCCTTTCAGAATGTTGTAAGGTATGTCATAATCATAGAGAAAGGCAGGACAGTAGGAACAATTTGTAGGACACTTTGAGATAGATTGTTCAGGGTCATCTAGTAATGAAAAGAAAGCACCTGGATGTGTTGGATAAATCCCTAGGAGTTCCTCCTGAAATTTACTAGCTGGATAAATCCAAGGGTGCATATGGATATGTACACGGGATACGTGTCTAGGATGCTGATTCTTCTTATTTAGGGGAGTAACACATTTCACTTTTAAGTGAAAGTCAGGCAGGCCATGTGTGGCAACTAAGAGAGGGACTGGTTAAATATTCATTTCAGTTAGCATGGGTATGATATGCAGACTTACAGAGCTATAGAAACCAGCAAGTTGATTCAAATATTTGAAAACAGGTGTTGTCAAGCAGGAAATTATTTTTCTCATAGTTCACCCTTCTCATAATTCACCGTTTTCCTACTTACTTTTACCTCAAATTTGTCTAGGTTCCCACTATAGCAAGCTGCATTTCTGGTGAGGCACATATTGGTCAGGCATCCAGGAAAGCAGCACTTCATCTAAAGCTTAAGGAACAGCTAAACACACGCTCTTGGTGAGCAGACACCAAGGTGAGGTGAGATCACGCATGTGATGAGGACCCATGACATCCTAGAAGAGATGAGCTCCACAAACAAAGGATGGCTGCCTGAGCCCATGGGTGCCTCTCTCTGCACAGGATGGATGCAGCTTACTGCAGTGCTGCACCACATCAGCCCAGAGTTTGCATTGTCTTCATCCATAGTTTTCCTTCTCACCCTTGGCAACCTCCCCGATCATCAATAAACACACACTGCCCCAAGGCTCACAGGATAGTGCTGCTTATGGTAGACCAGAGTGAACGGCAAAATGCTCCATAATCAGTATTGTAGGAACTGGACAAATGCTGAGTTTTGTCACTGAGTATGCAACACAGTTTTGAGCACAATACCTATACTGAAAAAAAAAAAACCAAAACAAACAATGACTGACTTCTACATTGTTGAAATAAGTAAGATATATTTAAGAATAATATCAAAAAAGGTAATTAATTAGGTGGTGATTAGAGGAGAGGATCAATGTCATTAACACAAATAGTGTAATTCCATTTTAAAGGAGAACTAATACCTCTCCCAAGTTAACAAAGTAATAAAACTTTAATTTCAAAAATATCTTTGTCATATTTCTTTTAAGCACTGGATAAACCAAATTCCATTTATTTTTCCCAGTATTTAACACTCTGATAAGATTTGTTTTGCTGACTTCATCATATGCAACCCTTGAGTGATTATGGCTAATTGTGAAGAACAAATACAAATACTAAGGGGAAAAGGTGGAAAATTTCTGTGATCAGCTGCCCTAAGTACATAATTAATCAAGTGACAGCTGACATAGATCCAAAGTTGTTGGTCTATTAAGACAAAATCACTAGCAGATATTTTATCTCCCTGTAAATTAAAGAGAGTCTTTAGCATTGTAAGATATTTACTCTATCAATTGTAAAACAATAACAGCTTGGCTAAACTGTCAGTATGTCATGCATTCTGATGCTAAAGCCGTAATAGTAATCATGGGCATGATGGATTCCACAGAGAGACACGAAGAAATACTCACGAGTTTCCACAATATCAAAACTAACGTAAAAAATGCACACATGCTGACACTTTAAAAGTATATTATAATTTGGGGTTTACAATTTTAAAATAACAGATTTTCAAAGGATAGATATTAATTAGATTCCCAGGGAAAAAAAAAAAAGAAGGAAATAACAGCTTCATGACAGGTGTTTCATATAAAATACTCAAAAAGTAGAACCAAAAAATCACTTTTGAAAATCTGCAAGACTGTAAACAGAAAGACATCAGAAAGATAATGTCAAAGTGAGGGAAAAGCAATTGAGAACACACTTTACTATATTAATCTTTAGTTTTATAATTTTTAGTTTTAATCCTCGTCACGTTTCTTATTGGAGGAATGGAAGTTGTACTGTTCGTGGAAAAATGTTTGTAGAAAGACATTAAGTGACTCTAAAATTCTACATTTATCATACCAACATTTGTTTGCCACATTATGGAAGGGCTATTTTATTGAGCAAAATATCCCTTTCTAACATGCTGCATCACTTTAATGGCTTCTTATTTTCACATGGTGTGAATACATATCCATTTCATTATATATATAACCTGAACAACTTCTGTTGCATGAAGAATTACTTTGAGGTTAATGTAAGACTATGTGATAGTTTGTTCTTGAAAAAAAATTAAAACACATTGTTGGGTAACATGAGGACTAAGTGAGTAATACCTTGTGAAGTGCCCTTGGATCTCAGTAGTTAAGGTTAATAATCCCTCCAAATAATGGGATGTAAGATGATAATTTTGCTAAGAAAATAATAGGTAGTAGATAAATGGGATTTCTACTTCAGCAACCCGCCGAGGACACATGCGGCTTAACTTCTGAGTGGAAAATATGGATTGCAAAAATTTATGTTCAAAGACACAGTAATGTTATGTTTAAATATGTTATTCCTACATTGTACCTTCATATTCTTCATAACCACTGCATTATACTTGGACTCCTGTAGGGCTGCAGAAGACAGTGGCTTTCATTGCGACAAGTCATAAATACTCTCCTGCTGTGCAATGCTTTACAGGGTTGAGGGTAATTGTGTGAAGCTTAAAAACACACTGGTAACATGACCTCCAGACCCTATGAGCTCAACACAGACAGAAAAAGAACAAGCTAAGTAAGAATGGTCCAAACTTTATTTACATTTTATAAAAGACAACAAAAAACTTTTAGGCATTTAACAGATTTGTATCTGCTGTGGTCTTACGAAAAGTGATTTACACCATTTAAAAAAAAAATCATTCTTCCTGTGTTCCTTTCTATCCTTGTTGCAGATCATGGGTTTACTCTTGTTTGGCCTCATCACCTGAATTTTGCCCAACATGAGCATATTGTACTTGATTTCAGCTAGCTCTAAAGACCATTTTAAAAAAAGAAATAGACTGAAAAATTGAAATATAAGTGGAATACATTTGCTTGAAGTGCATTGAGTGGGAACGGTGAGGGTTTTTACCTTCCCGGGGCTGTGGATTACAAGCAGATCATACTTGTTGGACACACATTAATTTTTAAGTGTCTGTATTAGAGACTGCCCAATCCAGAGGTCAGCAGGACCCAGAAAGTGCTCCTGACCTAGCCATGCAAATGTGCAGCAGCAGCAGTGCCCTATCCCCAGGTCCAGGCAGTGTCAAGGCTAAACCCAGCATGTACACATGCGATTGTGTGCACAAACACACTATAAACACACAGCTGGATACACTGACCAACAGAGACACAAGAAAGCGTGTTTTATGGCATTCACTCAAACACAAAGAACACCCACACAAACATGAACAATGCAAAAGGCTCAGCCCCAGCCCTTCTCTAGGGCTGATCAGATCAAAATCTCTTAGTGGAATTCACACACACTAGGGGTCTTGCAAGAAGCTGGTCCTGGACATTCAATCCATCCAACAGCAGTCTCCAAGACCTATGTCTTCCTGACTTCCTCAGGCTCTCAAGCCTCTGAGATTCATGGTCCCACTTCATTTGCTGATTATCAGATGTCTTAATCTATCACTGACCAGTCCAGGTTGAATTTCTGTAACATCCTCATATATTAAAAAAAATAAAAAAATTTTATGAAAGGATTTAGTGAGAATATAAGACAGTTTGCAGTGATAAAGCACAGGGCTTAGCAGACAAATGTACTGGCCAACCCCTATTTATAGTCAACGGGCCTTTATCCATTCTCCTTTCTTTACCCACATCTGTTCCTCCCCAATGCAGTCAAGTCCCACCCTTTCCTTTCCTTTTTTTCCATTCACTAAACATCCCACTATAAAAGTGTGACATCATCCCAAAATTCCCAAATTTAAAGCACCTGATAATAAATATCACAGAATCCCAAAATTCTTTTTCCCCTCCCTCCCATCGTAGTTCCTGTACCTGGTATTCTGCAAGGTATTCAGAAGAGGCGGTTCCTTGAGCTAACTTGTCTTGTTGGTAAGTTCCCCATGAGGTCCAGGGGCTCATCACTCCCCATGGAAAGTGCTGGGAGTGCCAGGTCACGATACTCCTTTAGCACTTCTTAGCTTCTTGAGGTCCCTCTACCTGCAACAGTTCCCCTGGTCCCCAAGAATCCTTTTGTTTATGGGCATTAGCCTTTAATCATATAATCTAATACTCTGAACTCTCAGTCTAGAGCAGATGAATGTCATAAAACTGCAGGACCCTGTGTTGCAAGTGGAAGTAAAGACAAACTAACTTGGAAAAATTTTGCCTAAAGTTATAAAACTTGGCAATGTTTCACTGTCTACAATGACTTCATAAGACCAAGCTGCAAAGATGAGTTAGAAATGAAAGGCCACTGGTAATCTCCAGAGGCCTTCTGACCCACCCAAGATACAGAAGAGAAAAAATAACCTTCTTGAAAGAATTCCTACTCAGCCTTTTCTAGCACTCCCTGAATACTTTCACCAATAAACCAGTATGTCTGAGGAAAAAGTCAGGGAGAGGAAAAGCAGACTGGGCTCCAGATGTGGCATTGCCCTTTTCAGGGTATCTGACAAACCAGGCTGTGGGTATTCCCTCATTTTTTGACTGTCAGAGGCTGTAGGTTCTGAAAGATGAATTATGCTGTCGTTATTACAGTCTCTCACAGCTCAGCACCAAGGATGAGTCTTCACTACCTAAAAAGTAAGTGTAAGAATTTTTCATTGCAAATTTATTAATACACATTTCTTTTATCAACACAGAAACCTAGGGAGGGACAGGGAATTGCAATTCCACTCGGAGGTAAACTGAATAAGGTCATCCCAGCAAGGTAGCTTGACTGCTGCTGGTATCGTGTAGATATTTCATGATAAAAATACAAGTGCTCAATCTTGATCTGAATTTTGCAATGTATTGTCATGTAGCAATGTTCTTATTTGTAAAAGGCACATCTTTTTATAGATAGCAACAAACCAGCCCCCAAGTGCTACCCACAGTATGCAAGTCCAAATGAACAACAGGAACAACAGAAGTTTTTAAGCTGACAGTTTTGCACTTTTTTTTTCTTTTACAGAGGCCTGTTCTAAATAACTTCTCATACAACACACATTGGGAAAAAAATATCACAGATAACATATGGTAGTCTTCCTGAACAAAAATGTCAAATGAAATACACTGGAGATGAATAAAAGGCAATCCAGAATAGTGCTGAGGGAATGTGGATGATTCTGGCATACGTAACATTTTCAAGTTACGTTGAATACCACAGACGTGCATCCTGAGACAGAACAAAGTGAAAATGCAACATGATAATACACAGGGACTGGATGTGTTAGAGGTTCAAGTTCGAACACCTGTACAGAAGAAGACATAATAAACCAATGGTGAAGAAGAAGGCATATACAAGTCATTTTCCAGACTAAGGAAAATAAAACTCAGGAAGAGACCAGAATTCACTGACAGTAATGAGGAAGGGACTGCACAGAGGAATGACGAGTAAGGTGAATTGCTACCATCAAAATGAGTCCTCATAGAGTTTAAACAAATCTCCAGCTGCAAAGCATTCCTGAAGGAACCCCAATTCTCTATGTCAAGAACTGAGACACAGCTAATTTTCACAGCCATGAATATTAACATGACATACCTACAAACACTGATGTAAAATTCTGTCATGCTTTGATTACTAAATATAAAGCAAATGGCTTTTTAATAATTTAGTATAAAGGAGAAGGGATCATAAGAAAAGAAATATATGTCATATATAAGAAATATATGATAAATATATAGTAAATGTATAATATAGCAAATATATTCAACATACATATATTCAGTACCTTCACATCAGGAAGTCATACAACAGTGATTTATTCCTATAGATAATACATAAAGTAGAACAATTTATTTACAGAATTCAGGTTCAAGTCAGACAGAATTTTTCTTTCAGTTTTTAAATATATAACATACCAGCAACTTTTATATTATTACATCTAATTTTCTCAAAAGGGTGTGTTGCTGATCGCTCTGTGTTAACTTTGAATTTGGCTGTTTTTACTGACTGCAACACAAACAGTTCATTTCAGGATTTCCAGTCAACAGGAAGAGCAACTGGGAAATTCTGAGGTACTAAGGTAAAAGAAGGGAAGCAGAAAATTGAGTCATATTCTCCCATATGTATTACACCAGTTACCAGGAAGTAACTGGAGTCACTGTGAATAGTACAAATTTCTCTGTGACCTGTTTCAAATATTCTTCATTGCATCCATTTTACTGTAGTTAAAAAATTGAAGATTGAGACAGTTTTCATAAAGGTTGTCTCCAGAATTAGAATGTTTAATAATCAGCATCTAAGTCCTTCTAAATTGCTCTGAAAATGGTGGGTGTTATATGATTAAAAAACTCAAATTCTGTCTTCAACTACCTCTAAGTCCAAAAGAACATGAGGAACAAACTTTGTTGTGAAATGGATTGATAATTTTCTTGGAATTAATAATTTCTTCAGTTGCAATTCCAGTTTCTATGCCCTTGATGTACTCAATTAAAAAGAATTGGACAAAGACAAAACAATGCAAGAAATACTGGGGTATAAAGATATGAAATACCAATTTCTATGTACTTTCCTTGAAAGGATTATTTTTCCAGTATTTGCTTTACATAATAGACTGCAGGAGGTAGGCATCCCTGCTATACTCACTCCAATTTCAGAAAATAAACAGTTTTTCCACCAGAAAACACTGGGATGCCTAAAACATTCTTGCAGAATATCTACTGAACTGAGAATCCATGGGGTTTATTTATATAAGAATAGAACATAAGTAAACACAATGGGCTGGGAAGTGGTTTCTGCTTTATATGTATCACAAAAAAAGAAAAAAAGGAGCAAATGACATTTAGCAATTGCATTGGTCTATTAATTAATTTACTCATTGTGACCCTCATTCCACTCATTTGTGAGCCACCTACACTTGTCTTTTAATTGTCTGGGAGGGGTGGTTAAGATTCCTCTCTGCACTGTTTTTATGAATAATTCTTGCAATGGAGATTGTCAACGGGTTTGGTTCTTATAAGTCAGTGTCAAAATTCCTAACACAATGGTTTTGATAAAATAAACAGATCACATTCTAGACTAAGCTTTATATTACTCTTCTGACTTTTCTTCAGTTTTACATCTTTTTTATGCTATTTACAGAACTATTTCAAGCTTGCTACATTAGCACATGAGTACATGAAAATAGAGCTCAAAGCTTAGCCTTCACAAAAAAGGTTTGACATAAATACTTGTATCTGGTTTTAAGTAGTAAGTGGAGACTGCAGCAGGGATGGGCAACTGACTGCAACAAACATTCCATCTTCTCAGTGAAGACCCCTGGGGATGGGAAAGATGACCTAGGGTCAGATTTCCAAAAAGTATGGGAGCATATCACCATCATAGAGTCCTGCAATATCCTGAGTTGGAAGGGAACCACAAGGGTCATTGACTCCAACTCCTGAGTAACTGTAATATTAAAGTTTTTTTGGCTACTTTGAAAGTGTTTTAAGTATGAATTAAAATCCAGATTCCAAATTCGCATTTTCTTTATGAAAATGTACAGATTTGCACACTATGCTAAGATCTTTTACCAATTCAACAATTTTTTTTTTATCACCTTAAACTAGGATCCTAAAGAAGTCCAAATCTCTTAACTACACATGAGTTCTTAAACAAAAACAAAAGAGGGTAAAAGCATCAGTTTACTGTTCACTGGTCCTAGTATTGCTTTATAAACTATTCAACTCAGAGACTTTTGCTCTACATTGCACTTTACAACTTGGTCTTGCTCCTCAAATAAGATGCTCTGATGCCCCAGTCTAAGCAGTGAATAATATAGTAACAAGTTGTTGTCGTCAACAGCTGGGACATGTTCAAGCACGGTTCTACTAACGGAAATAGAGCTGTCCCAGGCCTAATGGACAATTAAAATCCTGGCTTGTATCAGCAATAGTGTGGCCAGCAAGACCAGGGCAGTGACAGTCCCTCTGTACTTGGCGCTGGTGAGGCCACACCTTGAATCCTGTGCTCGTCTTTGGGACACTCACAGATAAAGGACATTGAGGTGCTGGAGCGCGTTCAGAGAAGGGCATTGAAGCTGGTAAAGGGTCTAGAGACTAGACTTTCAAGGAAAGTGCATAGAAATTGTATTTGCTTTACATAAAGGACTGCAGGAGGTTGACATCCCTGCTATACTTGCTCCAATTTCAAGAAATAATCTGTTAAAAGTGCTGGGTTAAAAATTGGACTTGATGATCTTAAAGGACTTTTCCAACATAAATGATTCCATGATTTTCTAATATGAAACTTAATTAATAATATCTGGAAATCTGGAAAAGGCTTTTGTCATATGTATTTTTGGGAGCCTCATAAAGTATCACGGTTGAAGAAGATAGTTTTTAATAATTAAGAAATAACATTTGGAAAACATAGTGCTATTTGCTCACTACTAAAGCAACCGGTTTTGAAAAATTTCAAGTGGTAAGCTATTACTGTAGTCCATAAACCCCTCCTCAGCCCTGAAGGCAGAAATATCTGCTAGCTGTTGTAAACGAAGTCTACTTAGAAGAAAGCGACCAAATTATCATTACTGCTCTTGCCTAGGGAATGTCTCTGGAGTCAGTAGCAATTACTACAATAGGTTTCACAAATGGAAACAATTTGCTTGTTAGTGCCACTTGGGTTTGTGCTAGATTTGAACTGTCAGTTTTTAAAACAGTTAATGCTTACTATAAGCTCTGAAAGCACAGGCAGGAGAAATGACTACTAAACAAGAGAGTGTTCTAAATTTTTTTTTGTTGTTATTATTATTGTTACTAGAATGAAGTAGAATCATTAATTACTGTACAAGATGCTTTTTGAAATAGTGTGGCAACATAAACAAGTGTGCTACATTATTTGTTTAGGGTAAATGTTTCTCTAAAGAGACATTCCAAGGATAAGACAATATTTTCTGTAGAAACGTCCTTTGAAAAGAATGCACATAATCAGCCTGTATAGTTTAAGGGGTTTTGGTTTTAGAATTTTGATTCAGGGTCATCCCTAGGTATAAAAAGACTTTTTTCCTTTGCCTTTCAATTACCTTTCAGAAACTCAAACTTCTTTTAGAAGGATGATTCTGAGTGTGCTGTGTAGACCTACAATAAATATATGTCAGCTAAGGAAATTAATTCCCCAGTGGTTGATTCTCTATTCATTGACTGACAGAGGTTAAAGGAAGGCATAGACACAAACAGAGGGCCACTATTTATAACCCTTACATGTGGCAGTGAAGGTGGCTGAAGTCACCTCGGCCCCTGATGGTAACAACACCAACTCCAACCGGTGGTGGTCAAGCACCAGCACCGAGGTCTGAGTTCCCTACTTACAGCTAGGGTGAGAGCCCACAATTCCCCTAGGCTGAGGTTTGCATATTCTTCCCTGATGAGTTGATGTTTTCCTCTCCCTGTTTTATATATATACACTATGTATATTCATCTCCCTAAGTTAATATGCATTAGTTCTGGAAAGTTCTGTTGTACTCGACATCCCCATTGAACCCTTCCCCAAGTCCCTCCTATGTATTGTTCCCATTGGGTCATTTATTCTCAACCCCACCTCCTGTCAAAGACCCCATTGGCTGTATCCCTCATCCCCACCTTTCTAAACCCCACCATGAAACCCCTTGTAACCCTCAAATGCTCAGCTCTCTGTTCCCCTGACTCCCTTTCCCTGGATCTGTTTCGCCTGGAATACACCTTCTTCATGGAACTACCTACAGAGAGTCCCCTCTCTCGCTTCTTTGCCTCTGCTTGTGTGCCTTTTCCACCAGCTTGAAGGGAGGCTCCCTCGGGTGAGGAGCGTCCGGCCCGCACAAGGCATTTTGGAGCTGAGTGAGCTGCCTGTGTGTGGAGGCCCTCCGGCTAATCCTCCGGGCTCTCTTTTTGCTGCACACAGCCGGCAGTTGTGCCTCACTTACATACATAGTTTCAGAATAAATTATGTCTTGGATGTAGATACCATTCTCTCATCCATTCCATGGCTGTGAAAATATCAAAATCCAGCAGCTCAGTTAAGGATTGTGACAAAGAGCAGGATTTGGGTGATTACTGCCTAGTCCAGAGGCCACATGACCCATTATGACTTACATCCACACATCTAAACTTTCTTCTGCTCTAGAAGAGAATGGTCACACCTGAGCCAGGAACAAAACCACTGGAAATTATTCCTGATTTGCAGTAACCCAGACCACGGCTGAGTGTTTTCTGGGATGCTGTTAGCTGTCACAGGCAAAATAAACGCTAGAGAATGAGTTAGCAAGGATGCTAGTGGAACAAGCACATGCACACACTTGTGTTTTGGCTTTGTTTGATAATCTAATGCAGGCTTACACTGCGTTGTTCCTCAGGCCAAAATGTACCTGATCGCTCACTTCACAAGACTCATCTTTGACCATCTGGTTATGCTGAATCCGTTTACAGTCTCCCCTAATCCATGCCTTCCATCAATCCAGTCCCACCCTTTTCCTCAGTTATAGACTCTGTGTCTGACAAGTACAGTTCTATTTGTATGTTTTATCTTTGTTCAGTTTTTGGGGTATTAACAGTACAGCACAGGAATATCAACCCACAACTCTACTTTTGCTTTTCTTTCCATTTTGTTTTTATCTAATAGGTATAATTAAGATGTTGACAACCACCTTCCAGTAGCATCATGTTCCCGATCAAAGTGCTTCTGGCATATCATCACACAGCACGTAATTTTATGGGAATGTCCAGCTGTCATTGCAGATGATCCTAATGCTCTGTGAACAAACCAACATAAAATACTCATTGCATGTCATATGATTCCTCCATGGTGGCTGGTAGCTGAAAACTTCTAGAAAACCTTGCTAATAGGCTTTTTTTCTGGGTTAAGATTTTATGAAGTTCTTACACAAGGAGACCTTGGTTCTGTTTGAATTGTTTGTTGTACCATAACCTACTCATGGGTTGAAATGTAAAACTACCAAACAGGTATTAAAGCTCCTCAAGCAAAACACATCATCTTCTGTAACACAGACCCTTTCATGTTCCACCTTTCCTCCTCTCTGTATTATCTCTCCTATTCCTCATCCTAACATATATTTTCTTAGTTTTTAACAGGAGATACAACTGTACATTACCTACTCTATTCTCATCTCTTCTGTCATTCAGGTAACTACCAATATTATTAATGTGAAGGTTATTGCTGCGTACAAAATCACAGAATGATAGTGTCCCATCACTTCTCTTCTACCAAAGTATGTTACTCAAGGAGTGACCACTAAATAAAAAACATGACCAACTTTGCTCTAGTTACCTGTAAGTCCCCACAACTGCACAGTGTGTTACACAACTAATAACCCAGTTATCACCAGTTTAGACAGCCTCTGTGCTTTTGTTCTCTACTGATGCTGCCACCAGTATTCATGTTAGGTCTTGAACTAAGTCTGCATCACATAACAGTGGCTAGAGTGCGAAAGTCAGAAAGGCTCTCAGTCCTATCAAGAGAGCTATTATTTGCATTGAAAATATTATTCTGCTGCGCTTTGACGAAACTCATTCTGCAGCTGCCACCTTTATATGTTTTCTTTCATTTCATGTAAAAGACAAATAAATTTTCTTGTTCAAAATGTCGTTTCTTATTACAGGGTCAGTTATAGTTCTCAAACATTTTCAAAACAACTGCTGAGGAATAACATTCCTTCTTAGTCAAGAGTTAATTTTTACTTTTTCAATGCAGGAAAAAGTATCCAAGGTAAGGTTTCCTGAAATAAAATATTTAAGTGCAGCATGGCTTACAGACCTATTTGTCTGTTGATTATTTAGTAACTGAACAAAGAATATTAAATTAATATAGAAATTTTCTCATTAATAGATCTCATTTTTTTATCATTCTATATTTTAAAGAGCACTTGATATTGATTATATCCAGGTCCTTGATAGGTTGTGCTGCATAATTACCACTGTGAACATTCTGTGATCAATTACTGAAAGTGATCTATTCAGTCATATCTATAAGATTATTTCTATGATATATCACAAAAGGTCAAGAGCTTCAGAACCTAATATTAATATTTGTCAGAAGAAGTTCTCATTTTTTATTTGGGGGTATTTTGAAGAATTTCTCTTTTCTATTTTTCAAAAGTGCCTTGGTAATGTGACTTTGTGTTAACACAAAATATGAGAAACCACTCAGCAAGTTCACCAATGACACCAAGCTGTGGGTGCAGTCAACACACATGCCATCAACAGGGACCTTCACAGACTTCAGGGATGGACAAATGTGAGCCTCATTGAGTTCATGGCCAAATGTAAGGTCCTACAAGTGGATCAGGGCAATCCCAAGCACAAGTACAGGCTGGGCAGGGAATGGATTGTGATGGTTTGAACCTGAACTTGATGGATAGTTATTTAGATCAATAGCACTTCTGGAAATTTACATATATAAACCCCGGGGAGACACGGGAACTTTCTCTTATTTCCGGCCCTTTGGACAGTTAGCAGGGCTGCCCGCTCGGCCCAGTGGGGGCCGGGTTGGGCCTGACCGGACCTGGATGAGCCTGGCCACGGAGGCCCGGTGGGGCCGAGACCACAGCCCTGCTCCGTCTTGGCTCAGCGGGGCCAGGACACGGCCCATGGCTCCGTGCGGGGCAGCGTGGACCCTCCCTTTTCCCCGGTGTGGCAAACCAAACTGAAACTTTACACCAGAGACCAACTCCGGCCGCTGCCCAGCAGAGATCATGTGACCAACCAGCTGCAATGCCCAGAGCCCGGGTAAGAGCAACTCCTTCAGTGATGTAAGTTCCTCAGAAGAAATGAATCCTGTAAACATCAATCCTCTCCCAGGTCAGAGGAAAGGGAAAGGCAAAGACACATGAATAAACACCATGATAGTAACACCACAATCAGTGAAGAAGAGAGAACTAAAACCCAGAGAGAGAGAGGGGATAGAGGAGACACTTTTAAAACCTGAAAACTGAAAATCTTTTGTAAAACTATGTTGATGAACTACGATACATCAGAAAACCCTTTTGTAATTTCATGAAAGCATGGGGGGTGGAGGGTTCAAATTGTAACCACAAGCAAAGATACCTATAGCTGAAATAAGTACATGTTGAAGTAACTGTAATTCAATGAGAAACCTGAGCAGAGAGAAGTAGTGATGGACTGAAAACCCTTACTCTCAGAGAAGAAAAAAACTTCTGTTCCTAGAGATGAAGATGATCCCAGAGGTGGATGAAGAAAACCTTTACTCTTGAATAACTCATCCTTAAAATAATACCCCGTTAACTAAGATTGAACCCTTGAAAACAGTTGTGGGGAAAACTGTAAGTCGAGGGAAGGGACTCACACATACCAACAGAAAACCACCCCGGGCGACTGTTGTACTGTAACTGTGGAAAAGCCCCATAGCCTGGGCAAAAAAAACTCCTCTCCCTAAGTAAACTGATGAAAAACTATTATAGAGGTGGTAAACTAGCTGAAATAATCCTAAATTTGTATCTTTATGTTGTAAGTGGGACGAGGGGGGAGGATGAGGGGAAGAGAAGTGTTCTGAAGGTTTATTCTGACTCTTAATATTCTTTTTTTCTTTTAGTTCTGTTAATAAACTTCTTTATATTCTTTAAGTTTAGAACTTACTTTATATTCCTCCTGATTCTTATCTCACAGAAAGTAAGGAATGCGAACAAACCCACTACATGGATCAAGAAGAACCCTGAGGAGAAGGACTTGGGGATATTGGTTAACAAGAACAATATGACCCAACAAAGTGTGTTTGCAGCCCAAAAAGCCAATCGTGTCCTGGGCAGCATCAAAAGAATCATAACCAGCAGGTTCAGAGAGGTGAGACTGCACCTGGAGAACTGTGTCCAGTTCTGGAGCCACAACATAAGACATGGACCTGTTGGAGTGAGTCCAGAGGAGGGCTATGAAAACGATCGAAAGGCAGGAGCACCTCTTCCATAAGATAGGCTGAGAGCATTGAGGTTGTCCAGCCTGCAGAAGAGGAGGCTTTGGGCAGACCTCAGAGCCTTCCAGTAGCTAGAGGGAACCTACAAGAGAGCTGGAGAAGGGCTTGTTACAAGGGCATGTGCTGATAGTACAAGGTGGGATGGCCTTAAACTGAAAGATTAGATTGGACACAAGGAAGAAATTCTTTACCATGAAGGTGGTGAGGCACTGGCATAGGTTGCTCAGAGAAGTTGTGCATGCTCCATTCTTGGAAGGGTTTAAGGCTGGGTTGGATGGGGCTTTGAGCAACCTGGACTGGTGGATGTTGTCCCTGCTTGTGGCAGGGGAGTTGCAATGAAATAATCTTTAAGAACCCTTTCAATCCAAAACATTCTGTGATTCTATGAATTCAAAGACAACAATGGTTAAGATGCTTTGCTTCTGGAAGATCATTAAACCTGCCTAAATAAATTCACAGAATAATAGAATCATTTCGTTTGGTAAGTCCTCTAAGATCATCATGGTGTTAACCCAGCACTGCCATCTCCACCACTAACCAAATGCCACACCCACGTTTTTAAAAACTTTCCAGGGATGATGATTCCCACAGTTCCCTAGGTACCCTGTTCCATTGCCTGTCTACTCTTTCAGTGAAGAAATTTTTCCTAAATCTCCTCTGGTACACCCTGAGGCCATTTCTTCTCATCCTATCATGTTACCTGTAATGTTGCCCTCATCCACTAATTGGGTCACATGGTCACAGAAGGAGATCAGGTTGGTCAAGCAGGATGTGCCTTTCATTAACCCTTCATAAACCATGATGGCTGGGTCCAATTCCCTGGTTGTCCCATACATACCCCAGGATGTCACTCAGGATGATCTGCTCCATGACCTTTCCTGGCTCCAAGGTCAATCTGAGAGTTTTCCCAGATCCTCCTTACAACGTTTCTTGTGTATGGGTATTACATTTGTTAACTTCCAGTCCACTGTGAGTCAACATGGTTAGCCAGGACTGCTGATAAATGACGGAGAGTGGCTTAATCAGCCACTGACTTAACAGTATTCACAATATCACTTACACACAATTGTTAAAATTAGTATCAAATAGGAAACACACAAAAAACCACAATTGGTAATAAATATAGAAATATTTTTCATTAAAACAAAAAAAAGTAGAATAAGACAGAAATAAAAATCTTAAAACAAGAATCATATTCCTTTTCAGATTGAAGTTCATATTTCTGTCTGAACTATCTTCAGGATCAATCTCTCCTTGCTAAGATTTCTAGTTGCAGGAAAAAGTATTTTTCAACACATAACTGATCCTTCAATTATTTTTAATCAGGTCTACATCTAGAATGGTAGCCAGTACAAAATACTTTTTAGGCTTCAGCAAAAATGTCAGTGTATAATTGCACTACACCTACAGCACACCTGCTGATGTAGTTAGTCATGTTTTACACTCCTCAAATAGAACAGCTTAACAGAAATACCATACAGAAAGGTTTACTCTATTAATTGGCAATTATTCTCTGATTTTCATGTCAGAAGTTTCCTCTAATATCTACACCTGATCCTACATGTATGTTTTGTTATTATCGATTATTTTTGTAACGTCATATGAGATGGTGCATTATGAACAAGAATTATTTGAAGAATTTTTCCAAAACTGTTTTAGAATTAGAAAAGATACCATAATATTCTTCTCAGTATCAAAGAACCCTTTTGTAGAGATGGACAAACTCATGCAAAGGCAAATCAAACATCTGCATAGCATTTGCAAAGGCTGTCAGTATTATTTCTGATCGCTTCCTTCCTAACAGTCCTTTCTACTTCACTTATATAATACTAATTATATAAAACCTTTTCATAATCACTCCCTCAAGCCATAATGTTTGATCAATAAGGTTTAACCTTAGCTCGCCTAAATTTGGCACAAGGCCTCTCTCTGATCTGTTTCAAACACAGTCTCCCCAATATTTGTCTCCCAGCAAATGATAAGTTTGTTTTAAATCACTTGGCTGGTTCTCTAAGAAGAGGAAAGTCAGGATATACAAATTGTTTAACAGTTATGATGAGATGAGAGAGGAATAGAACTATATTGATATATGTGTGAATATATCTTGATTCCCCAAATTATATTTTGCACACACTTGCTGATTCTTTTTTCTATTTAAATTCTACACATTAGATATCTCCTAGCACATTTTTATATCATATTTTTTATTTACAAATTAATTTGTAACACTTCTGAACTCAGTCCAGAGTGTCAAATTCACTCTCCAATGGCTCAGTGGAGATCTCATAGATTTCATCATTTATTTAAATTTAGGAATAAGGAAAATACTTTTTTACATTTTAAAAAATATATATCAAATAAGTTGTTAAAAAAATTGTGTAAGTGGTAAATAACAGTGTGCCGGTTTGGCCAAAATCTAGTAATATAGCCCCTAAGAGAAAACCAGGTTACAACCACCCTTCCCCCCACAACCCCTTTTTCCTTCAAGCTCAGTTTAAAGGCACAGAAAAGGCACAATATTACTTTTTGGGCATAGAGCATGATAGGGGATACACATGATAGAGTCACCCCAAGACAAACAGGTAAGCTCATCCCAGTTTAACACGAGAATAAACTGAATCTGGTTTGCACACTGAGATGAAGCAGGATTGCATGTACAAGAAATCTAGGCAGAAAAATACTCTCTCGTATTACAAAATACTACCATACAAATGTTTATTATATATCTTTTGTTAGTTGCAATACTTACTCCACTATCCCTTCATTGTAAATTTATACCTATGGTAAAATATGTAAATTATGATTGCTTTTGGTTCATGGGCAGCTATATGTGTATTTGTCCTAGAACAGAGATGGATTTGGCCCACAAATCTCAGAAATTTTTTTTCATGTTTTAAACTTAATGAATTAGATACACTTTGGATTTCTGTGTATTGGATATGACAGAAGTAAATTGCTATAATTGTTTCCTACTGATACAAATAACCAGTTCAAAAGAAAACAGCTACGTACATTTATACTGCCAGAAACTATAGCATGTTTTCCTTGTACAAAATCTTAGTTAGATTTGAATTTCCCATGCTAATTATGTTCTACTAATCAGATATAAAGGCAATATATAAACTTCACCTGACATGGAAGGCTGTTTCAGTTTGCTTTTTTACATTTAGTGCAACAGGAACACAAAGCACATATTCAGGATATTAAATTAATTTCCAGATTATTAAAATCTTAATTTTCAGATTCTTAAAGGCTGTCTTTCCAGAAATTTTTGGTTTAAATTTGCAACACTCTTTGTGAAAACAATTACCCAATAATAACAGAAAGTAGATTGGTTCCTGAGAAGTCTGAACACTGTGGTTCACAGTAAGGTTGCTCAGACAGTTGAGACTCATGTTGTAGAGTGCCTCAGAGTAGGAAATTTCCTCAGATATCAAGGGTTTAAAATTAAAATTATTAGCTAATGAAACAGTGTTGTTTTGTTCTGCACTGGACACTACGAGAAACCTACATGCAGTTAGTGGAGCAGCAGTGCAGGGTGCAGCATGCAAAGACCCATGATTTTTTGCCTGTGAAATCAACAGGATGCTCTCCAGCTGGTGCACGGATAGCTGGGAGTGATGAGGAAAGGCACAGAGCTGGAACACCCACATCTTTAAGGGAAGGAGAAGTTTGCAGCTATCAGAAGCACTCCCTGAAAGGGGAAGGGCCTACTGACCCACATGGCTGGACAGGGGGTGCAGTTAACTGTGAATACATGGTGGAGAGCATTAGACTTTTGGAGATTCACTATAGAAGGTATTTAAAAAGGTGTTTATTAATATTTTTTTACATGTGTAGTATTGTTGTTTATCTGTTATATTCCTCATAGTGGACCTGAATTATATCTTGCTGATTCCTTGTTGATTCTGTGCCATTAATAAATCGATATACCACTTCTGTCCTTATTTGTTTTAAACTACATTAATTAAGCAGATCTTTTTTCCCTATGGTAGCCCTCACAAATCATCTCTCAAACCTCTTTAAAAGAAAATGTGATAGTAAGAGTTGAGAAGACAAGACCTAATGCAAACAAAAGCCTGCAAAACGGTTGGTAGAGGGGCAGATTTGTTTCAGTTCTTGCTGAAAGCAGGTTTAGGAAGAGTCACACCAGGTGCTCATGCAGTGTTTGCAGATAGACTGAGCTAAGGAAGGCACAAAGCTTCCAGGGAGAGCTATGACTTATGTGGATTCACCACCAGAACTTCCCCTGCTGGATCTGACACCTGGGGAAACTTTCAAAACCTTAGGCTTTTGCAGAGAAGATTTTAGAGGCAGACACTACACTGAAAAAAAAGAAACTTATCTCATTATGCTGAGTTCATGTAGCAAACCTGAAGAGCAGCAGAATCTCCCACTCCACACCTGCAAACACTCACTCTGCTGAAATCTGCTCTAGCTGCAGGTGATAGATGAACCTTTTTGGCAGCACACAATCAAGCATACTGCAGCAATTCAACCGTGATATCAGAAAGATCCATGTAACAGGTCAGCTTGTGAGAGAGAAATGTAAAGTTCTCATCAACCTAAGAGGTTTAAAAAACCTTTAAAAGACATTTCTAGCTGTGACTGACAGATGATTTTCTGACTCAAAAAATCTTTCACTTTTGATCAATCTGTGCAAATAAATTCCAAGGCCAACATAGTATGAGGCCTGCAATACTGTATTTTATACTATATCATTCAGAGGATATATAGCACTGAGAGTAAGTAAAAAGCAGAAGACAGGTTCTCTATAAACATCCATTCTTCCTCTCTGAAATGGCAATGGCCTAACAAGATCTGAATTAGATCATTATGGTTTTAGTTGAAAAATGAAAGATTTTCTTTCCAAAACTTTAAAGATCTCTCAAGCTCTTAAATATTCTGTGGACATAGCAGAACTTGACACTGTAAATTCCTATAAACCTGTTGGTGTCTTCCCCTACTTAAGCCATTCTAAGATGAAAGTTCATATTGAGAGTCGTTACCTAGTGCAAATGCTCATTCCTTCTTCAGGGAAATCCTTAGTAAACAGTAAAGTCAGAGAAAAAGTAACTGAGGAATAAAAGCAGGTTGAAAACAAAGTACAGAATCCAGAACCAATAAAGGGTGCTATACACAGACATGTTCTTACTCTTCTCTCTCTCTTCTATGGTTTTTTGCCTCACTTTAATCCCAAATCATTCCCTCAGACATCTCTTGGGAAACCTGCCTAATTATATGAAAAGCATTTGTAGCAGAAGAGAATGCTGATCTCTGTTGAATTGTGATATTTTTTGAGCTGTTTAACTTAGCAGCAATAATAAAACTTAGGTGAGTGAACAGAGGAGAGAGTTGAAAAATTGTAAGAAAATTTTTAAATTAATTTATTTAGATGCTTTTATTTCTTGCTAGGACTTCATCCTCTGGCTACCTTCTCCATGTATTAACCCACCCTTTCTGCCTCTATCTCACTCACAGCACTGTTGTTTCTAGGTGACATTTAGAATGTCTGTAAGCAAAATTTTCACACTTATTTTAATGGGGAAAAAATCGAGCATGACATATGGGTAATTCAGATAGCATTTACTTCACTGTGGGAAGCTCTAACTTCACTTGTTACTTTGAACAATTGGGAATATGCCTCCTCCAAACTACCAGCTTGCTAACATTTCAAATTCTATATATCTATGTTTAATCCGTGCCTAGGAAAATATCTCTCTTCCTTTTCCTTGTAATGAGGTTCATACTGAACTGTATTAGTATTATATATGGTCTCAATAATATTGAGACTATTTTAACAGAATAAATTGACAAGCTCAGTGCAATAATGTAGTTATTTACCATACATTACTATGTCAAGGGCAGACCTAGACTCATTCTATCTCACTTTAAGGACCTAAACAGAGTGACTAACCATGGTATGCCTATTGCCAGTGCAATGAAACAGACACCTTCATATGGTAAATCAGATCCTAAAGAAGGTGCCTCTTTTTCTGTCACCTACTTGAGTTCATAGGGCAGCTCTGTTCAGAGTGTAGGCCCCTCAGTTGTGTGCCTAAGTTGTGTGCCAAGATGAATCTGGACCTAAGTACCTGTAAACTTTTACATGTTTTGCAAGTACATACCCTGTTAGTTCTTGGAACAAACATTTTCCATGAAATGCCAGCAACTACTGCAAGATCACTGCCAACAAATACCGAAGTAAATAGAATTTGGGGAAAAAAAAAATTGGAGGAAAAGCCGCAACAAAACCTGTTTCTGGAATAGGTGGTGGGAAATTTCTTGAGGTATAGCGGGAATATAATGATGCCTTGAATAGAGAAAGAGCAGCAAATAATATAGGCAGGATGATAGAGATCACCTTATATAGAGAATACAGATTTTGAGAGAGGCAGAAGAGTGACTGTAAGGACTTGAAAGTTTCTAAGGAGAAAGAAATGGAGACAAAGCTTGAGAAAGTTCACAAATGGACATGTGATTTTGGCCATAGATAGTAGAAAGAAGGCCATGAAAAGATGGGTAACAATTATTATTTTACTTTCATTCTTTCCTTTGTTCCATGATGAGTTTTTCTAACTTCTCTTTTGTGAGCTCTTTTCACTTTGGGCCCTGGCTGTTAGAGATTAAAAAAACCATGCAACCGAAACACTGACAACATTTACAGAAGTTGACCCTGTGGGGAAAAAATCTAAATAGCTTTTTCTGACTCACTTAAGCGTAGGCAGAAATGTAGTATACATTTATGTGTGTGAACACACTTAACAAGCTGGCTCATGTACAAGAAGCGGTCGAGATCAGCCAGAGCTAACTTACTTTGGAAGCGGGACCTGGGGAAGAGGGAATTTAAAACACAGCCTTAATTAAAGGGAAATTTCCACGTCAGGAAAAAATGGTCTTATCAGAGATATTTCTCAATGTTGCATTTTTGTAAATAATTTCTAGGCCCAAGGAAATGACTTTATGTGCTGCTTTGCTTTTGCAGTTGACAAGTATTTTCTTGCATAGTTTATCAATGATAAAGATTACATGTTTAGGTTAAGGAATATTTCTATTAGTAACAGTCTAGTCAGCAACATGGGCTAATTCATGCCGGCACTTCATTTTCTGGTAGGCGAATAACGCTTAGGTGCTAAGCATTTAAGAGTGAAGTAGACTTTGTGACAAATTTCTGTTCTGAAATGCTACCCTTGATGTAGAGTCTCGTAATGAACAGTCAACATTAGGAGCCTAGACTTAATTCAGTGTATAAGTAGAAAGGATTCTCACTTCAAACATTTTATTTCTGTTTCAGTTCAGCCTACAGTTAGCAAACAACTTTGGATGTTAAATTAATTCCATATAAGATATTTATATTAAGATATTGAGAAATAGGATTTTATTCTCCAGTTGACTTCTTTTCCAGCTGTCTCTACTTATTCATATTGCCAGGTCTGTTGAATTGCTAAGTTTACTATGGCAAGTCTCTAACAGCTCACTTTCAAGCAACCTGCTCTGATTACAGCTACATTATCCTTTGGAAAAGAAGACAGTTTACATTTTTGTTTAGGTACACAGGATGCTAATAGATTCCAGGTGCCAGATTGAATGAGAAATATTGCTTTGAGTTTAGTTTCTCAGATGGAAAGTTGAAAGAGCTTCTGTAGATTGTTCTCCCCAGCACGGAGTGCTATGCTGTGGGGTACCCAGACCATGCATCCCCATAGCTGTGTGTAAGTTCATTTCCCAGGTGAGAGAAACACAGTACATTATCTTCAGCATAGCACCCTATTAAATAGCCACACTAAATCTGTGCAACAACAGAGCATTTTGACAGTACTCAAAGCACTGGTTCCCTATAGATACACGTTTTATAAGGTCACATCACAATAGAAATTTTACTGACAGATAAATTGAAGAGAACAAGCCCTTTGTCATCAAGATGATAAAGGCAAGGAGCAGGTGATAAAATGGAACTACCATGTTAATTTTGGCAGGCTAAGAGTCAAAAAAGTCCAAAAAAATTACTTGCATTCTGGCCTATAAGTTGTAGACATCCATTCTATACATTTTATGACCACCCTGTGTTTGGTTTTTTTAAACATAATTTTCCCAGAATTCGTATTTCCTCTTCTGGCTTATAGTTCTGAAACAAAGCACACTTTACTGAAGTTGTACCACTGACACCAACGTCATCTAAAAAACATCACTAAGAAGAGGTTGTTCAGATCTCTACATTTTGACTCACAGAGAAGAAAGGCAATTTATTTTTTAAAAAGCAATTACCTAAAATCTTTTAAATGGGCTCCAAACCCGTTCATTGCTCAGCTATAAAGAATAACGTCTAAACTGCTTTCTGAATAAAAGAGTTCTATAGGAGGTTAACAGAAAATCTTGAATGGAATTGCCAGTTCCATCGATTAGATTCAATTTACGATGCCATCAGAGTAAAACCTAATTTTATTTAACTTATTTTGTCTATTGTTATTCTGCACATAGGTAGAAGACTAACCCATTTTCTCTCCTGTATGATCCTATTATCAATCAATCAATAATTTTCAAGTGAAAAAGGCAGAATTTCAAAATAGTTTCAATCTTGAATCTTTCAGATGTCAATCTGTTCTCCTTGGTTTTGATCAAAAGGCAAATAGTGAGGAATAAAACTTTGGAACTGCTTATGTGAGTTAAAAAAGTTGTATAGTTGAAGTCAGCTTCTGCTTAACACTGGGCATGACAGACTTCAGACAAACCTTCTAAGAGCAGCACAAATGCAGCATTCACATTTTCACAATAAATGACAACAAATCACTTTCCCTCAGGTCTTTAAAGTAAAATGTGCATGAATCCCAGCTCCTTTACAAAGAAACTAGAATGAATTTCTATTATTTAATCAAAATTTTCACTGCTTTTCACAGTTTCAGAACTGAAAGGTAGATGAACAAGTAATTACTAGTCAAATATGAGAGTTGTGGCTTTGACATTGGTTAAAAGTTGAACCAGCCGCTCACTGACTGCCACAATATGCTATATATTCTTAAATATTACTGAAATAGTACAATTCAGAGAAAAAGCAATGTAATTTGTAGTTGTAACATGAGAGGAAACTGTCCAGACAACATTCTTTTCATTTTCAAACAATTCTGTCTGTTACAATTTAACATTATCTGTAGAATTATCAGTAAATTGTGAGACTTATTGAGAATTGTATGTTAGCCTCTAGTCTCAGAGGAGAGATGAAAAAGGTTTATTACAATTTCATTTTTTCCTGCTTTTATCAGCTTCTTTATTTCTCAAATTGCAGCACGCAATTATTCAACTTCTAACCTTTCAAACCTAAATGTCTTGGGTTTTTTTTCTTATAATGGTAGATCTCTTTTAGAGGACTTTCTTACTACATGAACGCCATCTTGGTTTGACTTCCATTTAAAGAGATAAAATATTCCATCATGTTAGCTTTCTAGTGCAATTAAAGTGTGAACGCTCTTGGATTCTATTCTTTTCACAGTTTATTCTGTTATTCCATTCTCAGCTTTAAAATACTCATCTGGATTGCAACAGATCTATTAAAAGTCCAACATTTTATTATTTTTTTCACCAACAGACAAATATCTGACTAAAAGAACACCTGTTAAAGCTATAAAAATAGGAATGAAGAGATACAAATAAAAATTCTGTGGTTTCAACTTCCATTTAAAATTTATTCTTCAGTAATTACTTTTCGTATTTTAGTCTCTAACACTCAACCAGGTAAAGATACTGCTTATAGCCTGAAGTAGTAACAGTTGTAGTACCACTGAATAGTATCCTAAATGTTTATAGTTCTAGATAACACCACAGGTATTTTATTGGATATAAATGTATTTCAATTATTATAATATATCTTCCATTTTATACTGCTACACCTCTATTGCAACCACAGAAAATACTGACGTAAAAAAATTATGCTAGCTTTCTAAGGCAGAGTGATCCATTGTGATCCAGCTGAGTTTTCAAGTTAAATTCTCATCTGACAAAATGTCAGAGAAACTGAATGATCACTTGTGAAACTCTCTTTTTTCCTTCTTTTTTCTTCAGGTTGTTCATTTTTCTAAGGTACTTCAACTCCCTCTTTCAAAACACTGTTAGCATTGTCCTTATGAAACAGGTGATAGAATTGATACTGAAGAATAACAAGATAATTGTAACATCCTTAATGACCTGAACATGCATATTCTGGGCTGCTCTTCTCTCTAGTACTTTTAAATCTATGGAAGTTTTCTATTTCCAAAGATGTGCATAATACAAAAAGGAGAAGTGAGAAACAGGTAGAGCTAAAATGGTAAACCGGGATTCATCATTAGTCCAGTTTGAGGCAGGTTCAACAACTTTTGGAGTTACGGCCAACTTAGTCTCTGTAAGCACGTTGTTCAAATATTAGTAATTAATTATCATATTATACATTTTGGGCCCATGGAGTGGAAACATACAATTTCAGGCAGAAAGCAAACACAGAACAGAGGGGATGCTGTAGGTGAAGTAACGAGAAGTATTTGAAACCTTTTTGATACAGTCTTTTATGTGACATTAGGACGTAGCAACCTGACAGTGGGTGGCTGTGGCTTTTTGTAATCATCATGGCAAAAAGAGTGCAATTATATCTGTGTATACACAGCTCCATCTAGATTTTAATCTATTCAGAACTGGATTTTCCAACAGCAAATCCAATTGCCAAAATAACTCGCTCCGGGAAAGAGTAATGTGTTCATCCTCCAGGACAAGTGTCTTGTTTCTACAGCAAGAGGAAACTTCTGTGTCTTTTCACCACATCTGCAGCTTTCATACAGGCTCAACCAGCCTGTACTCCATCCTGTACAAGCATCCCTTGTACTCTTTTTCATGTACAAGCTGCAATATTCCACAAGATCCGCAAAGGAGCCTTGCAAATCAAACTGTCATTTCATAGAGTCTCTTTGAATTTCTGGAGCAAACATTCAATAATTTATAATTTTAGAAAACAGATACTGTTAGAGAATCTGCTTCTAGGGATGTATGTCTTCAGTGCTTAACCATATTTAATTAAATTGCCCTGGCTTTAAGCCTGAAGTGCTAAATATGATACTGCTTTCAAATTTTCATGAAAGCTGCTTGAAAAATCTTATCAGTGGACAAGTAGAGATTGTTCTTAAGCAGTAGCCTTTCTTTCCAGGCATATGGCTGAACTATTCCAGGAAAGTAGTTTATTATTTGCTAAGAAAGCCAGAGAAGATAAGAATATGACAGGACCAGGATGAAATCCATCTGCCATTCAAGGGGAACAGAGGTTGCCCAGGGCTCTGTGCTGCCTCGGTTTGTGCACTGGTGCATTCACAGACATTACCTGTAGAAAGTATATTTGCTTTTCCCAACAGAAATCATAGGCATATAGCAAAAGAGTGTGGAGAATACATAAAAATGAATATATGAAAGCTAGATAAGAAAGGCCTGGGGGACATTACAAGAAAGCTTCCTCTTACCAGCCACAGCTCTTATTAATTACTGGTGTAAAAGACAGTAGACGCAGAAACACATTTTGTCAGGCCTTTCTTAGTGGTAAGAACCATTTTTTCTTGCACATCCATTAAGCCCATTATCACCAAATTTCAGCAAGTTCCACGCATTTTATTTAAACCTCTACATATACATGGATTGTGAGGGCTGACTTTTATGCTGCACTACTGTAGTGACTAGTGACTTGTAACATGGTAGATAATAAAAATCATAACCTCTAAGAACCTATAAATAAGACCTCTTGAACTCAGCAATGTAAAACTCATTTATTCATGGACCTGAGGCTGCCAGCTCTAGAGCACAGTTTTGCAGTAAGCTGTAGGAACCTTGGACTCATGAGAGTTCCTGCCTGCCACATTGCTGGTCCTTACATGCATGGCACACAACCAGTGTCACAGACAGATGGACTTGCACCAAATTAACCTTATAAAAACATGAATTAAAGGAGAAAGGGGCCTGGATAAAGGAGGTTGCAGTTGGCTTGGCTTTTTCCTGTAATCACGACCTTAGCAAAGAACAGATTTTAAAATCTGGGGACAGAAGAGCGAGAACATGAGTTTTGGATTAAATCATCTAAACATGAACACTTTAGAAATTAAATTCTGGATACTGACCCCAGAGTTGCAACACAATATAAAGTAATTATACCCACATTCCTCATTTATAAATTCATTAAGTAATGTGTGTCTTAATTAGGTATAACAGCATTAGTTTAGTGAGGTAGCTTTCTCCCTGCTATATAAGGTGTTCCCCTCCCCCTGTAAAGCATTGTTTGAAAGTGGTTTCTAGTAGAACTGAGAGGATATGTGACAGAGAGCTGGCTGAAATTACAGTTTCACAGCAAAGGTGTAAAAAGATTTTTGAAATTAATCCTGTGCTCTAGGACACCACATTGCTTACATTATTTACATAAAATGTCAGGATGCTTGTAATCCAATCTAATGCTACTGAGCTGAGCATAGCCAGTGACTTTTTCTGACTGTAGCAGTGGAAGATGAACAAAGATGACATTAGGATAAAGACAGGGAAAACTCCACTACTGGGGAAAAATAAAGGAAAAATGTGAAGAGGCAGAGAGGCAGAGAATATAGATCAGAACTGTTTTGAAGAGAGCATTCGGAGTTCTAAAAACATAACAGTGAATTTATCACATAAAACAGAATGAGCAAATTAATCTACAGATGCATGCCTTTACACAGACTGAGCTTGAATACTCCTATTGAGCAAGCAAGGAAAGGACTAAAAGGTCACAACTGGTTCCTGAGAGAGTGGCAGAAAGGACAGAAGCAGGTTAGAGACAGATTAGGACCACACATTTTTCTTAAAGCGCCTGGTGAGGCAGCAGAAGGGAGGGCAGTAGGAACTGCAATTTCCCATGAAGTAAAAAGGCAGAAGGCATTCTGCAGTAGTGCAAGCGAGCTTGCCCTGAGCACCCTTTCAGACTGGAGTGGAGGTTGTGGAAGGTAATGACAGCAAAGGTCTTAAACTTGCATGTTGGTCAGAGAAGCAGCAGAGGCACCGGCTGATGGGGAGAGAAACTGTTTTCAAAATATATTGAAGGGATTAGCAGACACAGCAGAAGCAGAGAGGACCATACCAGGACTTTAGAAAGAACAGTAGAATTATAATGAACAGCTGAACGCGTGAATGAGAGAATTCAGGTACAGGTAGCTAGAGAGAGTATGAGAACATTATGCTCTGCCTTTCTCCCCCCTCACTTTCCTACTTCTATTCATAACTGGACAAAAGAAAATACAATTTTTAATACACATTAAATGGACAAATTTCCAGTTTATTGTTGATTATAATAGTTTTATGCCAACATTTATCTTTAGTTTGCTTTACAAAGTAATCAATGCTCCAACAGCTACAGAGGATGTACAATTGTAAACCATTGTGATCCTTATTATAAGAAACAATGTATCAGCTATTTGATAAAGATAAAACTCATAACTGAACAGTTTCATTAGAAATTAGAAAAATCATTATCATGATAAGGTAGAGAAATAACATGAGAGCCACACTGCAATTCTGATATTAGCTGGCAATGAAAAACAGAGTAGCAAAATTTCAATTCTATGTCAGCAAGTGGACATACAGTTGCCTGGTTTCACCAATAAAAATACGAGTGTGATTAATCTGGCTGTTGACACTGTGATCATTATTCAAGATATAAAGGAATTCAACCACTTAAGGCAAAAACAAGCTGGTGCACAATGAAAGCTGCCAAATAACCATGAAAATATAAATACCTACACACAGGAAAGAGAAACAAAACTATTTTTCTTGCGTATTTGAGAAGAGAAAAAAATAGTTGTTCTGTGTTTTCTGAGCTTAATTTTGTTTTCTCTAATCCCTTGTTCTTATTCCTTCACGGACTCCCTTAGGTGAAGATCTGAAAGATGTGGAAGATACAGAATTCTGCAGAAATTGTCAAGAGTAAACATAAAATTGAAATCTGGTGGCCCTAGAAGTTCTCATTTTAGGTGACCAAGCCTTGCTAAACATGCTGTACATTAAATTCCAGACCAATTCATTTGACATGAATGTGAAGTTTATCTGAATTCTTTCAATATTCACAAGGGAAAAAAAGTTCAAAAACATGGAAGGATGGAGACCTGGTAATTTAAAAGAACTGAGTTTGCAGTATAAAAAATTAATTGTCTAAACTCCTATTTTAACATTCTGTAATGGACTAAGAAATTAAATCCTATATTTTTCAAAATAATTTATATATATAAAAATGAGCCTACAGATTGCTGGAAAAGAGACAAGACAAATTGGAAGGAAATATGTCATAGTGTTATCCTGATGAAAATATAATACTATCCATCTAGCCTATTAAGTTACACTAGCAGGAAATATTACTAGAAGAGCGTGATTTTTGAGAGAATTTTTACTCTTCTTTAATATTCCGTTTAAAACAACTTTTTAAATCAAAAAGACGTTTCTATGTATGATTCCTAGCCCTCCCTTAAAAAAAAATTACCAACTATTTTTTCATTCCTTTAACAAGATCTTAATACATTTACCAAAGCAGAAATAAACATTCAACTACACATTTTGTTGAATTCTTCACACTGAACTCTATTTAGAAGCAACAGAACAAATATGGCATGTTTTCAGTTTTTGACATCTCTGTAAAAGAATCAGTTATGGAATATGTAAAGAAAAAGAGATGCAAAAATTCCAGTATAATAATTACTCCTGTAGTAAAATCATTGCAATGTTTTCTTGATGTGTAGTTCTGGCTTCTCTCTCTATTTTGGAGAATTCTGTCCACATGAAGAACAAACACAGCAAGTTATTTACAAACAAACAAACAAGAAAATTAGGCAATCTATCTAAGAATTTCTCCTTTAATAGATTTTATCCTTGAAATGGGAGAAGGATGACAGAGAAACATCTTGTTAAGAAAATTTTGCCATTTCTAAAAATTAAATAAACCTTCAGTTTTCATCACCTAGACCATATATAGGCCATCAAATAGAAAGTGTTGCATTTTATCTTTCCAGTATTTTCCACTGTAACAAAACCTAGGAAAATATTGATTAAATCTTAGGTTATACAACTTTTAGAATATTTTGCAGTCATCCAGGCCTGATTCCTTACTTTCCATTTGGAAGTCTCTGCCTCCAACCTCAAAACTACAGGCTCAATTCAAAGTGTCCCAACAAGATTCAGCATCCTTTCTAGTCGGTGCCTGATCCATGACATTAGTTTGAAAAGGAAGTGAGTGACAGACATTGTAACCACATTCCTGTTTTAGGAGCCTGACCTTATTCTTTTCGTCAAGACTAAATCTATAGCATATGCAAACTTCTATTATTTCGTATTTTTTTATTGCAATAGAATAACTTATGTACAATAGTGATCTTTAACCAGTAACTATGTTTTCTACCCACTAAATGGATTTTCAGAGGGACAGCTTGGGATCTTCACAGGCATCTATCCTCCTGGACTGAGTACTGTAAGCATAGAGACTTGATCTAAGAAAGACAAAATCGTCTTTCCCTCTGAGAGCTGGATGATTAAATCGCAGACACAATAAAACCTACATCAGGGATATGAGATCCCAAACATCTTTCTCATCTAATTGTTCTGAGGTTAGAGAGGCTACAAATTTCAAAGCTCTGTGGGGTTGCATTTGGAGTATGAACAAATACATCGTTACTTCAGTTGTTAAGGAATTACTAGGAAACTGTTCCTGAAACACTGAAGAATGAGCACAGAATCTTGTCTTGAAACCTTTTTTACTTGAGCAACCCCACTTCAAAGGAATGAAGACATTCACCTGAGCAACCTATGAGACCAATTGATGCCAATTTAGAGGAACAAAGAAAATGCTGTGGTTAAGGAAGATGTTTACTTCCATGTGGTTCCACTAAAAGGACAGTATTGGTCCTCTTGCCTGAGGGATATGTAAAAATAAACCAATGTGTTTCATGAAATGCTCTTCTTATAACAATAAGGTTTTTGTTTGTTTGCATGGTTTTGGTTTTGTCAGGCACGTAAATCTCACTCCAGTATTTTGGATTGTAATCAGGTTTCGTCAATTCAAACTGTACTTAACATCTATCCCTTCACCCATGGGTTGGTGTTCAAATGGAATTTACAGAGAAAGTTGAAAAAGAGCAGCGCATTTTGTCTGCTTATGGTTATCTCTAATGAGATATTCTCAATGACTATTCTCAGAAGTAGGTCTTTATGTACTTGTGATTCTTAACATGTAAAATGCATTCTAAAGGATGACTCTTAGCATAAATAACGCATAACTTAATCGACCAAAAAAAGTCTCACGTGGTTTTGATGGGGAGTTTTGTGAATATTGCAAGATAGATTTTCTTAAAGCAGACTTAGTAGCAGTAGTTAGGCAAGTTTGGTTTTTTAATTTATTTTGCTAGAGTTCTCTATCTTTAGAGGGAAAAACGTGCACAAAGACTTATTACAGTAGATGCTATCATTTCCAAATCTAATAGAAACAGTTGGCTCAGACACAGGATTCAGAGTAAAAATGTTTCATTCTCAAAAGCACTGACATTCTGTTGATAGGGATTTCAATAAA
Organism: Rhagologus leucostigma; assembly: GCA_013397725.1. Taxonomy (NCBI): domain Eukaryota; kingdom Metazoa; phylum Chordata; class Aves; order Passeriformes; genus Rhagologus; species Rhagologus leucostigma. The sequence continues at coordinate 2,938,930 of VZTD01006068.1, read as the reverse complement.
CAAACAAGCATTGCTTTTTGATAACCCTCTTTCTCTACAGTAGTATTTCACTGCAGAGGCAGAGCTCTTTACAGGCTCACTGCTGTGAATGAAAAAAGATGACAGTCAGATTAAAGGCTTCCAAGGCAAACTTTCATTTTATGTGAAGATAAAAGCTGGTGAGTTCTATTTACAGTTCTGTGTCCTTATTCAGGGCATTCATGCTAATCTGGACATATGATTAGAAATGTTGAACTGAAATAGTTGCTGTTTTTCAGACCTCAACATATCTCTAACTTATGTGCATCCTTGAAGATATGCTCCATGTTACAGTGTTGCCTTTCCCTGGTCTTAAAATTAAAAGCCAAACACGGTTAAGGGAAAAAGGGGTTTTTACCTGGGTATTTATTTAAGGATCCATAGGTGCACCATTTCATCCAGGTGGGATGTGCTGAAATGCACACCAAAATGCACACCGTAATGCACCCCAAAATGCACACACACGATAGATTGCGTATACAATTTGTAGGCCTTGCAAATTAGCATATCTATCAAAAATTCCCCAATGAGAGGCTCGAATGAACCCCCACATTCTGAAGAGCCCCCCCTAATGAGACTATCTTGGTTTACAGGATGTGTTCTAGGGAAGACCTTGGTTTTTCAGGATAGCATAGGGCTTTCTGGCCTCCAGCTAGGAGGCCTCCAGGACGTTTGGTCTCTGGGCTTAACGGAACTTTGGACCTCAGCTAAGTTATCAGACTTAAGGAATTACAAGTATGTGAGCTAAATGCACTGAGGATACATAAAAGCTATATAAAAGGCGTATAAAAGGGGTATATAAAAAAGACAAAAAATCATCATGGCATCAACAGAACACCATAGGAATAAGTCTACTGAAATCACTTCCTTTTCCTTGAAGTAATATTTACAGAAAGTTCTATATCTAACACATAACAATACATCCAAGGTTTCATCTGTTAAACAAAAGCCATAAAACATTCACTCTGTATACTATCTCCCTCTTTGCTTTAATCTGTAAATGCTTTCACAAATACAGCTTGTCCACAAGAAACATCAGTTTTAAATAGACCATCTTTAGACAAACATAATGAATTTGCACCAGAGCATTCCTGGAAGTTTGACACACCTCCCTCTTCCACAATTTTTTTCATATAGTCCTACTCTTTTGTTTTATTTACTCACAGGCAGGCTAAGATTCATACCACCGTTTATGGTATGACAAAAAATAGACCAATACTTTGCTGGTAATTCTCTGAGCACAATGGATATACACAGTCACTTTTTCTCCCAAGGAAACAACAGTTAATAAGTTGCAGAAATGGTCTCCTGACAAGACTTGACAATTTTCATTTGAAACACTGCTTAAGAACTCTTTTATAATGTGTGGTACCACAGATGCCAGCAGGGTCAAGACCCCATGATTACAGTTAAATAGGGATAAGCTACTAGTGCAGTATAAGACTGTAAAAACTCCACAGGTAAACAAACATAAAAACCATTGGATGAGAGACAAGAAAAGTAAATACATAGCATATTAGCTTGCACTAACTTGCATCTTGTTTCTGTTGCTACTACAGAACCATTCATAAACATGCTCTACATGTATGTGAGAGATTTGGTAATGAGAAAATGCTGTCTCTCAGTTATGTAGAAAGTAAAAGGTTTTTTAAAAAGGTCTAATTGAAATATTTGTTTCAATAAATACTCTTCCTATATTTTTAATTTCAATTTTTACATGTCTTAGAAGCCAAAAAATGCATCTTGTCAATGCTGCTAACTATTATATAACACTTATGTGGCATGAGAAGTATTGTGAGTTACTGCTGTGTATTAATCGAATTTTGTCAACCATTCGAGACATATGATATTATAATTATGTCAAATATGTTTACAAAAGATGTGAACAGGTGCTAATGGTTGTGCTCCAAATGTTGACAGTCCTTAACAAGATGTTCTTTGTTTACCAAACTGTGTCCGATAAACAAGGCAAGAAAAGGACTATAAACTAGGGCAAAAAGTTTTTTCAAGTGACTTAAATTTCTTACAAACTTTTACAAAACTTATTTTTTTCAATCTAATTTGATATAACAGTAGTTAGGGTTCCATATTACGCATGAAATATGAAAACAATTTCTGGATAGTATTGTTCTTTCCAATTCATAAGGTGAACGTAGTATATATCTACTACTTATACTGTTATCGCTAATTATTATTACTAACGTTGTGCTGGATTCTAGAAGCCCTGCCAGATGTGACAGTCACAAAGCAGCTATCATACGTTCCTATACATAAAAGACAATTTTTCTACAAAGTTCAGAAAGATGCACAAAAATGAAACACAATGAAAAAGGGACATAATGAAATGATGAAACATCATTTGAAGAGAAAGAGCAATTTGGAACAGCTTTGTCCTAGAACAGTGAGGACTTATTTTTATAGTGTAACTCTTTTATCTTTAATAGTGTAGTTGCCTAAAATATTTATTGAACCAAAATAGACATAACTTTCCAGTAAGACAGGAAAGATTACTGTACAAAAACAATTATAACAAAATTAGTTTGGTCTTATTTCTGTTTAATCTAGAACAATAAGTATCTGATACGGCTCAGTTACAAATACCTTTCAGTAGTAAGTAACAGAATGTGCAGCTATTCTTCTTAAGAAGGCAGAGTGTGCAACACTATTTCAGGCTGTTGAATATTTTAATTGTAAACCATTTAGATACCGTGCTCATAGGTACAATTACAAAGGAAAATGAATGGGCTGCCTTCTCTCTCTTTAAAGAATTTTTTAAAAAAAACTGTCATTGACTTTAAATCATTTCCATTATTTCATTCTGCTGTCATTGCTTTGCTTAATTCATTACCCCTTAGAAATGATATGTGATTCACCCGTATTAAAGGTTCCAGGTAGGGTTAAAAAAATAATCAGGTGTTTACTGTAATTAACAGGAAGTGTAATTTCTTAATTTACACCTACATAGGTCAAACTAAGGATTTTTTAATATGTTGATACTTCAAGTGGCATTTTTTCACCGCTTTAAAAAAGATTTTAAAGAATATCTAAAAGAAATTGCTCCCCTCCATGGAAACTTCTCCAGTGTGGCATTCAAACATGTCTTCTGCTCAGTATTCACATGAAGCTGCTGTAAGCCCTTGTGAAACAGGACTGACAGCACATTGTGGATTTCTGGTTTGCATTATTTAGGTGATGTAATTCATTATTTCCACTAGTTTCTAGTAGTGTTTAGGATACGGGAAAATGTGGAGCTCAGTTCAAACACGGCCTGAGCCAAAACAGACAGAGAATACCTGTAGAACATACAAATAGTGCCAAGATATCCGGCTGAGGAAGTTCATTTGTCATTACTTCATAGTGTACATAATTTACAGCTGGTTTTAAGCTCTTGCTGAGAAAAGTGATAAAATACTTGTTATAGAACTCTATCACATTGTGACATTTCTGTTTAAAATTGAATAGCAGCATAGTACTCTGCAAATTGGCCATCTCAGATTTAAGCTATTACAAAATACTCAGAACATCTTAAAACTGCTTATTAATTGAAGCACGTATAATTTCCTCAGCTACCTTTGAAATCACAGCCCCAGGAACAGATGAAACTATATTCTAAAACAACAAATGCAGGCAGTGTTTACCCATCCGAATGGCTGGACTGATTTACCACATGGTCTGCTTCTCTCTGTGCTATGCTGCTATGATTGAGTGACAGCACTGTTTTTACAATTTCTTTCATTGTAATAGAACATTTTTAGCTGATCCACCATTCTCTACAAACGTCTTCACTGCAGTGTAATCTAAACTTTCCCCTAGGTGTTCCCCAGATGTTCACATCCATGAGATCTGATCCAAAGGTCATGGTAATTTAAAGTGCAATCACAAAAGAGAACGTTCAATCTTAATTGTGACCTAGGTAAACTGGCTGAAAGCTATATAATGTTTGACAATTTGTAAACTGCTTTTCTTAATTCAAAATGCATTTCTGAATATAGAGGCAATGGACTTTCTGTCAAGACTGTAAAATGCACAAAATTTAATTCAATTCCACTTTTTTCACCTATAACTGTATTACATAAAACCAGCCACAGCAAAGGTGAACCTATTTCAGCAACCTGTTCATAGCTCTTGGTGCCATCTCTCATGTCAAGCAGCCACCCTATCCGTCTCCACTGACTGTGCCTGTGAGGACCAAGAAGAGTCCATCATCAGTGGTTTGAGTTAGGTTCTGCCTTTGCTTCATTGTCTGTGACACCTTTGCCATGCCACCTGAAGCAACAGACAAAAGGAGAACAATGTATAGAGCAATACATTCATTGTGCCAATAAGAACACGGAAGACACTGCTTAAGCTTCCAGACAGTGTTAAATTTTAAACCGGAAACTGCTTTTGCGCAGACCTGGGTAACTAAAAAAAAGGCAGGTTTTAATATTCTGTAACATTAAATATTTCAAATATTTTACAAATACAAAATGATTTATCATGATGACATCCATTCTTAAGGTGACAGGAAATTTTAGTTGCATGCATTCATAGGAGATCATTCAGACATCATGAAAATGCATTTATTTTCTTCTGAATTTGAAAAATGTTCTTGTTTTTGAAGAGAAAACAAGAATAAGGAAGAGGCAATCTACTTTTTACTAGGAATCACAAAGGAAATTAAAAAATAGAAAGGAGAAAAATTAACTCATCTATATATATATGTATTTGTATTTTTTTTCCCTGGAAGCTCATTCTCCTTTCAACACAGAATATTTAATTTCAGATCAAACTAAAGAAAAAAATCACAGTTTTTTGCAGTAAAATTTAAAGTTTATTGTTTAAAATATTGTTCATTAAAACTAATTCATATTATCTAAAATATCATTCCACTCTTCCTACTAAGATTACTTCTTTGAGAAATGAGTAGATTACAAATACATACATTGATTAGTTCACAGCAATTACCTAAAAGTTGCTAAAAGACTTGAAGAAATATCTAAATTAATTTTTTTAAAATTCTCAAAAGCATTGAAGGAAATGTGTATGAAAAATATTTTATCAAAAAGCATCTAATATTATAAAGCCAAATTTTTTTATCTGTCTTCCTCTCAACAGCATTAAAAATTTTTAACAGGTGACAGTATAAAGGTGAAACTAAGGGTATGAAAAAAGAAAATCAGGAAGACTGAAGAGATGAAATTGCAGGACAGGTGGAGGAGCAGATAATAACTGTCTAGAATACTAGAGTGGAGGTGAGTATGCATATAAACTAGGCACAAAAAAGACCCACAGAATTGAAGTATTTTTGACTAATACTATTTTTAGCATGAGTAAATTTTGGTCAGTCCTGGGTATTTCAATAAACACCAAAATGCAAACATTACATGCTGCATTAGCATATGCTATAGATATTCTCTCCACAGCAGATAACAAACGAGGTAAATGTATACTCTAGATGTATTCTCAGCTAGCTCTGGTTCAAGTCTGAATTTTATCCAAGAAGTAGCATGAGAGTTTCTCGCTGATTTTTTTTTCACAGAAATTGCCTTTAGCTTTTTACACCTCAGTCTTCACACAGACAAGTGCTCTCCCTCGCTTTCCCTCTTTCTGTCTCTCCCTCGCTCTTTCCTGCTACGTGCGTTGCAAAATAACTTTTTCAGGCTTATGTTCTTAGTATATTTTACCTCTGAGACTGGCACATTAGTAGATGTCAAATGGCGCAAGTCACAAAGCATTTCTCATAGTCCTAATTGGCTGAGTCTAACCTATACCATCAGCCCACCTCCACAGAAGCCATTTCAGAGATGATTCCTCAGACAGGCAGGCTGCATTTTAACTGATCCCTCTGGTCAACTAGGAGAAAAAAAACAGGGGAAAAATAAACACTGTGGTTGCTCTGGCAGGCTGGTTGCCTACCACACTTATTACTTCCTGAAATTCCTTTGAGAAGTGTCTTATTTTATTTTCCATTTAGCTCAAGATGAGAATTTCCCATTTTTAGAGTGTTATTTTTCCCAATGATATCAAAGCTTCCCTGTGCCAACATACTATTTTTACACCATAATATTCCTGTTAAGAAACTTACATATACTTTTCACATATGTCTCCAATAACAAATTATCATTGCAATTTAATACCTGGCATTATATAAGTGTATCCTGCTTTTCCAAGAGAAAAAAGGCTGTTGCTTCACTGCTGTCTGAAGCCTGTTGTAATCTCAGGCCATAATATGACATGCTGATTTTAAAAGTCACACACATAAATTATCAGCCTACTAATCTTCCCTTCTTATCAGTTGTCTGGAAGATGCTGCAATATTAGGAATTCGCACCTTGTAGTAAATAATTGTCTCCTGTTTTCACAGGAGAAATTTCTTTTATTAGATCAATTAAATTCCACCATCAGTCTAAAAGTTATGAAATTGAGGAGAAAAGAAGGGCAGAGGACAACCAGGTCATTGTCGCTGTTGAGCCCGGGACGAGGAGAAAGGACAACACCAGAGTCCAGAGAAAATGGCTTATTTAATTAATTATAAATCAGTTTTTATAAGTTGAGTCGCCAACATGGCGAAGGATTATTGGACCTCTGACCAACCACCCATCAGGGTGATTGGTCAATCCACAAAACACCCATTTCAAAATATTTCTTGTTAGGATATCATAACAATTCCTTGACAAACAACAGGTGCAAAGATAGAGAAATAGTTTAGAAAAACTCTTAACAGTATTTTGCCTAGTTTCTGTGAGAACCTTACGTGTCTCACAGAATGCAGCAGAAGGCTGAAAAATCCCTCTGCCAGAGCTTTTCAGTGTCCACAGGTCATGGCAGTGAATACAAGCAGCTTTGCCAGTGACTTTTCTTTACATGTCCCTTCCAGTCTTTCAGGAATGGCCAAATATCCCAATGATTTGCTTTCGTATGGAGATATAATGACTATTTTCACCAACTTCCTCTTACACATAAATAATTTTCAGGTTAAATTCATGAAAGTCAAAGGGTAAGAGCACATATAGAAACTGGACTCTTGCAAACACAAAACTTTTCTTCTGTATGAACATACAAAATACACCTCACAATACAAATGCGAACCAGGCAGACGGGAAACTTTTCAAAACTAAGGATGAGAAAAATTCAGGACGTTAGCACATCTGTAGAATACAGATTTCAACAAAACATACAGTTTTTCCTTCTCCAGGCACTCACAGTTTTGATAAAATGTCACCAGAAGTTCAGTAATACTAGTTTGTAACCAACAAAATTTCCTGTTTTCCTAAACCACTGAGCATACACTGGATTTAAAAAGAAGCTTTTTTTTCCAATTAATAAAAAAAAAATTATAAGTTAATTCTTTTTAGAACAACTCGCATAATACTATGCTCAAATAAAAATACACTAAATAAAAACTTAAATATTTAACTTTTGTTGATGCATGGCTTCAAAAATTGTAATTATGAAGCTGAAGGAAAAACATAGAAAGTTCTATTCAGAAAATTTCAAAGTAAAATATTTTGACTTCAACCATTTTCCTTTTTTTTCACTATTTTCACAGTTCTAGTCTGTGATCTCACTTTGGATAAGAACCACTCTTTCCAACTTTTCTAAGTCTACTAAATCAATTTTGAAATGGATTGACCAATGAATCACTCAATATTTTACATTTGAGCGCATCGTTGTCTTATAAACCAATTTTCAGAACTGTGCTTTCCACTTAATTCTTTTCCTAATGATTCCTGACACTGTATTAGATTTTTGAGGCACAGCTGAATTTTGACCTCATGTTTTCAAAGAAGAATCTACAATAATTCTGTTAATGCTGATTTAGACAGCAGGATGTACATAAAAGTAGTAGTTCAGCACTTTCATACTTGGTTCTCTTTAGCTTGCATGTCATCCACTCTTAGTGCTTTCCTACCAATCATTGTATTGATTTTTTTTTATAGTCTCTTATATAAGATTAATTGAATATTATTCTTGGTCTCCATTTTCTGTACAGAATTGTTCTAGTGCAGCAGCATCTTAATTTATAGATATAATTTCCCTTTCATTTAAAATCATTTTAAAATATTTTTACACTCTTTTAAAATTTTTTAGATGAAGCTCAAAATATGTCTTGATTTGGCAAAATACTTTTTTTTTAACCTGTCAAAATTTATGCTTTTTTAAATTAGACAAGATTTCCACTTTTCAATAGAAGCAAAATATTTTGGCTCTGCTGTTAACGCAGTAAACACTTTTGTTCCTCAGAGAGTCTATTGATCACTTTATATTTTCACCGTATCTATAAAATAGAATTTTTGAAGAAACTTTCTGTGAATGTTTTACCTTCTCAGCTCTCTATTTAACTTGTTCTCTTATGTTTTTAACTATTTCATATAAACAATTTCCTGTAATTTTCCATTTCCACATTAAATTTGCTGCCTTGGGTTTATGTGCATTTGCATTCCTTCTCAGGTGTTACAATTCTGATTCCCCAAAAGCTGTATGAAGCAGTTCTAGACACAGGTCCTGTGCACAACAAGAAAGTAAATCAAGACTCATGTCCCCTCTTGCTCACTAACTGACCAGTTTTTCCAATAAGTAAGCATTCAAGGGATTTAAAATGTGGAGTTTGCATCATGCATTTTTTCACAGAGTCAGCATGGGAATAAGCAAAGTCTCCTGGTACAATTACTTTTCTGCCTTAACCACACTCTAACTTCCCCTTAGCATGTCATGGTTACTGTTACTGTCAGCCCAATACAGCCTAATACTGTACTCTTATTCCTTTGGTGTGGCATTTGAACCTACTGAGGTTGTGTTAAATTTTGAAAAAGTCATCCTGCTGATTTTTCATATTCTATATGACATAATTACTCTAGGTGCTCCAAATGCTTCATTGGAACATGTTATCATATTGCTTGTGGGCTACATAAATATATACAGCAGTCTGGCCAAATAAACACATCATCAGCTTCTGCAGCAGAATATTTTCCCCTATTTTGCTTCAAAGCTAAAAATTCCTGTTCCTCTTCCCAACCACTCCAAAAATCATCTCATCTTGGCCTTAGAGTTCTGAACCACATCTCCTCAGAAAAACATTGGTAACCTTGACTACTTTGTTTCTGTGATCTTCAATAAATCAATTGCTGCAAACCATTAAAAGCAAAATAGAACTGGATTTATGGAGCAACAGCAGGCTGGATAAAATAATATGCCCAGATTTAAAGTAATTAACAAATATAAATAAATACAAATACAAATCAAAAAACAAACACAAAAATCAAAAAATAAGGTAATTAGAAAAATTTTGCTTCTTCGTGTGACAAGACAATCTTACTTACACCATCCATAGTCACTGATATCTCTTGGGCAAGATCTCTACACAGGTAGTTCCTGCTTTGTTGATTTTCTGGGTGTTGCCAGGCATTAGCTATTGGCTGGACATTTGGTTACCCAAGCCATTCTGTGCTGTAGAAGTGTAAGAGGCAACTAAATCAGAATGTTTTAATCACAGTTTTCGACTTGCTGCTTGAAGTATCTTAGATCCATTTCTTTCCCACCTAGCCATACATCTCTGCTCAGGTAAGTTACTACCTCTTCCTGAAACATTAGCACAAATCTCTTAATGCCTGTAACTGGGACAATAGTGTTCTAGACTAAATTTTTCTGCCTACATGAAGAAAAATATTTATATTAGTGAAGGATTCAAAAAAGGATGATCTAGTAAGGGCTACTACAAACGCACAAAATACATTTTCTGTCCCACAGAAGCAGTGGAATGAAGAGTCTGATATTTGGTCTTCTTTTCAATAGTAGTTTCCTTTTTGTGTTACTTCAAAGCTAAAGACCAATCGATTAAAGGATATTGACTTCCTATGCTTCAGAGTAGGTCCTACACTTCAGGAAAAAAGACACCAGACATTACAATTCCAAACTAATAAAAGAGATATTTCAGTAGTTATAATTTAATGATGTACTTCATTCCTGAGACAAGCTATTAATTCCCAATGGAAATAACAATTCTTTTTATTATTTTTGTACTATTAACAATTAGTACAAATGTAGTGAGTTTTAGAGGCATAATATAATACAAAGTTTACAAAAAAGGTGATATTCCAGCAGATATCTTCTATATGCATGCAACATTCAAAATAATCAGAATACAAACACCATCATTTCTCTAAGTAGCAATTTTAAATTCGTCTTTGATATTATGTAAATTTTTACTCAGTTCTCAGAACTTATAACTGTTTAAAAAACCACTTGTTAAAAACAAGACCAGATATATTTTATGAGTCCAGAAAAAACATAACAAAAATTAATGTCAGAAATTATGCTTTGAGCAGCCCTTCTTCTATTGGAGTTTCTGGATGAACTTTAAAATGTTACAAAAAAATATGTATTTCAAGCTTTGTCTTTCTATTTGACATTAAAAAAGATTATTACCTTTTCAAATTGATTTGCTATTAATCAGAAAAAGACCTTTCCACACAAAGGTTCTGATAAGACTCGTATTAGTCAAGCATGCACACATTTCATGCCCATTTCTTACTCTGCCAAGGACATAAAAAGTGCAAAAAAGACCACTGCAAACAACCTTTGACATTCACTCCTTAATGATTTTTTCCAGACAACAGAAAATATTAAAACACTTTGGACTAGTTATTGAAATGATGACATGAAAATATAAATAACTGCGTATTTTTAATAAAGACAGTCTGTGGGGAGGAGTGGTGGACAGGGCCAAACCAGGTTCTCTGCAGAAAACAAGCTGCTTGTTAAGAAATTACCTACAAATTATGGCTACATCTGCTGTGTGCTTTACTGAAATATGTCTTTCAATCCAAACAGGTGCATCATAAGCCCCTCTTCAATAAGGAATGTGGACTAACAACCGCCAGAAAAATGTTGGTGTTAAAAGGTTTTTCTTTCTTGAAAGTCCTAATTTGGAATGAAAATTTGGAATGCTTTTGTTTGCCAGAGATTTGATCACCTAAATCTGAATTACTAACAGCTCTCAGAGCAGAGTTCACATTTGGGGTTACCTGCATTCATCCACAAGACTTTCACATGTCATAAAGAAAAAAAGATATTTTCCATTTTATGTGTGGTCTAACTTCAATACAACTATGTCAGATTTGAACAGGATATTTTGTATCCTAATCTGACCACGGTCAGAAATTCCCATAGCAATTTTATGAACTACAATAAATAAGCTAATTTCTTTATTTCTTCAACTCATTTTACCTGGATATAAAATTTTCCATTTTGAAATATTGAGTATATTTTATGTTATGCCTAATACCACAATTTGTTTTACTTCGTACTCATCTCTGTTGCTAGTAAGAAAATTTCATGGTTTAAACCCAGTGAGAATCTAAGCACCCCCCAGCCACTCACTTACTCTCAGTTGAATGGGGGAGAGAATCTGAAGGGTAAAACTGAGAAAACTCATGGATTGGGATAAAGACGATTTAACAGGAAAAGCAAAAGCTGCACATGCAAGGAAAGAAAACCAAGGAATTGTTTCACCACTTTTCGTGAGCAGGCAGGTGGCTCCGTCACATGCAACGACACCATCACTCCAACTGTCACACTCTTCTTTCTTCTTCCCCCAGCTTTTGTTGCTGAGCATGACCTCATATGGTCTGGGATATCCCTGTGGTCAGTTGGGGTCAGCTGTCATGGCTGTGTCTCCTCCCAACCCCCTGTACACCCTCAGTCTCCTTGCTGCTTGGTGGAGTGAGCAGAAGGAAGGACCTTGACTCCATGGAAATACTACTTAGCAGTAAGAAACATCTCTGTGTTATCAACACTGTTTTCAGCACAAACCCAAAACAGAGCCCCATAATAACAACTGTGAAGAAATTTAACTTTATCCCACCTCAAACCAGGACAGAAATTCATTTCTCTGGTGGATAAATTATTCTGTGCAATCTGGAGGCCTAGAAGTAATTTTGGTTTTATTTGTTAATAGAATAAAAATGTTTGTGAATCCATGGAAGATTTATATGTATGTAATAGCATGATCTGCCCAGTATTTTATAAAGTGTTTGAGGAGTTATTGGGATAAAATTAAGTACATAAGATTTATTTGTTTAGATGCTTAAGAATTTGAAGTGGTTTAACATTTCTCCCAGCTTCACGAGCTCACTTGATTTAACAGTGAAAAGTTAAATATCCCGAAAAATTCCAATAGTGTCTCTAATTAGCAAATGCTCCTTACAAGGATGGGAGCTGACTGCTGTGCTTTAAGTATTGCTATTAATTATAATGTTGGCTGAATATTTGTAATCACTTCAAAATTAACCTTTGTATCCTCAAGAGATTCTTCTTTCTAAGAGTCACTGAGAACCTAAGAGAGAAACTAATTAGTCAGTGACTGATAACTGCAGAAGGAACACAAATTAATTCTTTGTTTACTGCGTTATGGCTGTACTGCATAACTTGTACTGCAATTAAAAATGGTTTTATATTGTAAAAAGAAAAGTGTATAATACTTGGATAATAGTATTATTTTAGTGATGCTGACGTTTCATTAGTGTTGTCTATTTCTTGGCAAGTTCAGAGGAAGCCTTCTGGTAGGTCTTTGACAAGAAATTTTCTGCATCTCTTGACAGAGTTCAGTTTTGAAACACACACATCATGAAGCAGGGAGAAACACATTTAACATGGAATAGCTGAGTTTCAGCACAGCTTCAGACGACTCCATTTGTCAAAAGCTTGTGTCTTTAACATTCACTGGCTGCATCTTGATGAACAAGGCATTGATTAATGATGTCATCCTCTCAAAGATACCCAAGGCCATTCCATTAATCTAATAATATTAACATGTAACAGATTCAATTAAAATCTATGAAATTGTTACCATGTGGTATACAATAAATTTATAAAATAGATTTATACTATTTGGATTTAAAGCTCTAGGAAAAAACCCCACAACTTTATACTAGCTGGTATGACACACAGTCCTGCGCAACATGAATTAACACTGCAATGAAGCTTGCATGGATGGAAATCTGAGTGCAGGACCATCTTTGCAGATCTTAAAAGATCTCAGCTGAAAGACTTGTTTCACACTTTCATTCTCTTACCATGCACGCTATCATTCTCATGTGATGCTCTTTTATCACAAATATTTTAAATTTCTTAATATATGATAACTTCTTCCAAATTATCATTTGGCGTGATTCTTGGAGTGTTCGGCACAGCGACTTGGTGATCCTGATTGGTTCCTTCCTACTCAGGATATTCTATAATTCTAAAAAGTAACATCTTACTAGGTCCGTTAGATCAACTTACAAAAAGGCCATAACATCCTAGTAACTGTTCAAAATATTTTCTATACTGCCTTTATTCTTCCTTTCTACACTAGCTAAAACAAATATTTGTAATTTAATTCTAATTTTCTGATAGAAAAATTACATAAACAATTAGGTTTATGGTAGGAGGTGTAAGACTGTGCATCTGCTGCCTGAACAGATAATGTTTTCACTGTGATCTTTTCTGAACAGATATTAACATATTGAGAAGTCTTTACTGCAAGGAAGTTGGTGGCATAGATTTCTGCTAACTGTTCATAGGAAACTCCAGTATTTTTTGTTGGATGGTCTCTGATAGACTTATACTGCTTTTGCTCTCCTCTGAGGATCTCACAACCCTACAGCTGTCCCTCAAGAAATGCGTACGCATGCCACAGTTAGCACCCTCGGGACCAGCAGCTGATAGTCTGACACAAGGCAAAGCAAAACTCAGCTGCTAACTAATAGAATTTAACTTAACTAATACAATTTCACCAGGCCTACCAGAAAAGATTTTCTGCAGCTCTGAAGAAGTTAATAACCAATTAATGAGCATACTGCTGATCTTTTTTCCAAGTGCCTCCTCTGCTCCTTTCAGCCTCTCAGCAGAGTCCTTGGCTGCTGCACAGGCCTTCACACTTCATGACCCAAATTCCAACATCTATGGTTTGCTTTTGCATGTCTGCATTCATATATCACGTTTTTTTTAAATTCCTCTTTTTGTCCTGGACACCAGAATTCATCCACAGACCAGTCACAACCAAGACACTGTGAGGGCCAGCTGCTCCCTTGGCTCAGGGAAACCTGGAGCTGGGAGCAACTTTGATGCCAGCCATGCGCTTGCCAAGAGTTTCTGTCCTGTGGGGACTGAGCATGGTAGAGAGAATCAGCGGCTACTAATATCCATCAATAGCCCCAGGCAGGGTGAGGGATGAACCAGGACTGGGGTCCAGCCAGGAGAAGAACACAGAGCAGGCTGGAGAGAGCATCCCTCTGTGGGCCCCTTCCAGAGAGGAGACTCCAGCTCATCTACCATAAGGCAGAGTTGGTGGTCAGGTCTGAGCTGAAGAAGGTCCCCAGGACTGTGGGAAGTGGGAGAGGTGGGGTCCCCAGTGGCCTGGTCAAGGCTAGCCTGGCCTGTGGGTTGCTTTGCATTTCTTCATTGTTGATGCACAAAGCTCCTACTTCCTCCAGTCTTAATTCCCAGATTATATTTTCTTCAAAGTAATACCTTCTAATAGCACTATGAAGTTTCAGTGTGTGGGGACCATTTTTTCTTAAAAGAAACCAGAAAATTTTTTTGCAGTTGTCCAGGACTGAGTTTTTCCGAAGTAAATGCAAAAACCTTTATTTCTCATGAAAAAAAGGCAAAAAACCCCAAACAAAAAACAAACAAACAAAAAACCAACCAAACAAAAAAACCCAGAAAATTATTTCATTTTGTTACAAATATTTTTTAAATCTTCCTGACCTCGTAAAATATTTCATTTCCAATGAAATTGCATTTCTCCGTCCTTTTGAGACAGAATTCATCAGATCCAACATTAACAAAGCTTCCAGAACATAAAAATATAATGTAAAATCATTCATCACAGAATAGGTCCGCTTCCTACTTCTGCATCCTTGCTTTCCTTGTTCTGTAGTTCCTGACACTTTTCTATTTATTGACCCTTTTCCAGCATGAAGAAATCCAGTCTACAAGTTAATTGTAAAAACTACAACTTTAAGTCAACCTCCTAGAGCCAAACATAGGAACATAATTGCAATAAAATTTTCAATAGTTTTGAGTACCCAGAAGACCTACAGACAGCTTGCAGCCAGTTCCAAAACTTTTCTTTTCTTTTACCTTAGTTCTATTACTAGTAACTATTGCTATTTCACTGTAAGGATGCTAGCCTTGACATATCATTTCTGTGGTATATTTTGCATAAGTAGGCTGCTGGAACTGTGAGTCCAGTTTTCCAGAGCTGTAGACTATTTTGAAGTAAACATTCAACACAGAAGGTTTTGCTGAACCTCCATTCACCAAGTTTCGACTGACTGCATACCAAAGGACATTTTTCCAAGCACAAGAAACAGACTCATAACAAATGTAATGATCAAAACCTACAATTATTACATCCAAAAGGAAAGAAGTGGGAGAGAGCAAAATTTTTTAAGAAGTAATCTTATCAGGCTACCTGACACCTCAGGGTTAGAAATGCTCACCTTCCCAAGAATACATCCAAAATAAATCCACTGGAGTTATTTCAGTCTGCAGCAGCAAACTGAAGAGAGTTTGACCACAAGGCCGGAGTTCAGAAACATTGTTAGAACTGTCTTATACTTCGAAAAATCAAAGTTTAAAAATGTCTGATAGCTACAAAACATTGACATCATCTACTCAGCATGGGCATAGGAAACATGCTGATTCATTTCCAAATATAGTGGACTTAACTGTTATTCTCTTGTAAGTACCTTCCTAAAATAATCTCTTTCTACCAGTCTTTAATGTGACTCTATCCAGCTGGAGAAACTTGTGATATTTTCTTTTAGTCAAAGCTACTTTCAGAATATTTTGATTATTCTATCTTTCCCCACATATCTGATGTTTCTAATTTAGATTGTTATACTAGAAATAAAACTAATTAGTCAGTGAAATCAACTGATATGCAAGTTAAAGTAATTTATTGTTTTATTTTAAGGATATCTTCTGATATCTCCTGAACCATAATTGGGCCACTGGAGAGGTTAATTAAAACTTTGTAGATTAATTAAGCAAATTCCATCTACTTTTCTCTAATTTAGAAATTCTCAGTTAGTTTCATTCTATTAGTTGCACTAATGTGTCTATAATGTTCCAAGTACTGAAAACCTTATGTTTTTATTAGAAAAATGTTCTTTTACTCTCAAAACTAAAAAGACCAAAAATATAAAAACTTTGGCTTAGTCTGATTTTCATGATGGTGGTATTGAACTCTATTTTTCCTCTGTGTTTTTGCAGTTCTTTTAATGTTAGAATCAAGGAATCAGTTATAATCACAGAATCCCCTGTGTTGGAAATGGCCTTTAAGATCATCAAGTCCACCTGTAATACACTATCTTTCACTTGACAAAGAATTGTCACTGCCCCCACACATGACTACATAATCACCTAGTTCTTAAACATTTCCTGGGGACCAGGGAAGTTTTGGTTCTAGGAGGACACATTTAAACCACTTTCCCAGAAGGGCTCTACTTCCCAAATAATTGTCAAGCTTACAATGAACATCAAAATTACTTTAATAAGAATGAAGGCATTGCTGCTGATGCCATGATGATTTTTTGCTTTTTCATATACCCCTCTCATATACCCTTCCACATACCCTTTTACACAGCTTTGCATGTATCCTTAGTGCTTTTTAGCCCACATACTTGTAATTCCCCAAGTCTGATAACTGGCTTAGACCCAAAGTTCCGTTAAGCCAGGAGACCAAACATCTTGAAAACCTCGAAGTTGGGTCAGAAAGCCCCAGACACCAAGGTCCTCTCCAGAACACATTCTGTAAACCAAGATAGGCCCATTCAGGGGAACATTCCTCAGGACGGGGGCTTCTTTCGAGCCTCTCAATGGGGAATCTTTGATAGATATGCTAATGTGCAAGGTCTATAACTGTATACGCGAATTATCGTGTGTGTGTATCTTGCGTGTGCATCTTGGGTGTGCATCTTGGGGGGTGCATCTTTCAGGTGTGCACTTTCGGTGTGCATTCGGGAGGGCTTTCTGCCTGGATGTGGTGCACCAGAGGATCCTTGAATAAATACCGAGGTAAAACCCTTTTTACCTCTAACTGTGTTTGGCTTTTAATTCTAAGCCTAGGATAAGGCATCACTGCATTACTCGAGCAAGTGAGACAGATAAATGATTCTGACCACCTGTTTGAAACATGTTTTAGGGAATTGTAGAAAGTAGCTTCTCTGTTCTGTCCCTGGGATGAGAGATAAGCATGTACAGAGAGATTTCACTTAATGGTGATGTTCCATCTTAAAACTTTTTGAAACATGACAATTGTACCAGCCTTGAATGCAACACTATCAGTGCAATGTAAAAATGCATTATTGTTCCTATACTATTTTCTCTACCAGAAATATCGTGTAATAATAATACTTCAAACAGCATTTATATTTTTATATCATGTTAGTGGTTCAATACCACATTTACCAATAAATAATATCCAGATAGTCTTCCCTGCCATTTTCCAAACCTGTTCATATTACAGTTAGTCTTCTACAAAGACTAGATTCAAGAAAAGACTGAGGCATCTGAAAACACCCTGCAGTGAGCCACAACTCCTGGTTAAATAGTTAGATTTCTTAGTTAACATCAGGGAGTTGATAAATAGATTAAAATGAGATCCAAAGTCCAAGGTCCAAGACACGAGTAAGAACGGCGGAACAAAGGGGTGGTGTTTTTTTTTAAATTTGATGGTCCTCATGCAGGGGTGCTGGGAGGTGTTGTTATCCAGCTGTAAACCATTGACCTAGAACCTCTTCCTAGGAATGATGGTTATAATGTTTTTCTAAAGAGCTAAGTGACATTCAGTCAGCTGAAGCATAGCTTTGTGAGAAGGGTATGATGGTGCTCACTATTCCTAGAGCCAAGAGAGGGGCCTGGGCACATTGTCCTGCTCATGCTGAGAAAACTCTGATATCCATCACTCCTCTCCCAGAAGAATGCCCTTGCCACCAAGATTATAATGGGGCTTAACCCAGTATCCAGCAGTTCTGTAGAGCTGTGCAGCAAAGTGTTCACAGCTCTCTGAGTCACAGAGGAAAAGCAGGTACATAAGCAAAGTAAGAACATGACGTGACACAAAGTAGCATTCCCTGGGAAATAAATCCATGCCCTGCTCCTCGTATGGCTTCTGTGCTTAATATATAAATAAATAAATAAGCTTTAAATAAGTTAAAAGAAGTTTACTATTAATAACCTAAATAAGTTTGCTATTTATCTATATTGCTTTTATCAGTGAGTCATAACACATATGAGGTAGATGTGTTTCAGTAAAGGAATTGCTGCATGTTTACTTAATGGTGCCTCTTTCACAAAGGGGACACAAAGATGCTCAGCACAAGCGAAAACAGGGCACCCTAAGGAATGGTAAGATCCTGCTATGAAGTAATGAGGTAGTTAAAGCACTTCTGCAGCTAGAATTGCACCCACTGCAAGGTTAGAGTTATATATTTGGACATTACCTTTCATTTGACTTCCCTAATACTAGCTTAAACTCATGAGTGAGTATCAGGCCCTTGGTAATTTATTTTTTTCTTTTGCCTTTTGCTAGCATTACTCTTTTTATTTCTGTTAAATTAAAATTTTTATTTCTGTTAAATTCTGTTAAATATTACTGTTAAAAATTGATTTATATTGACAATGAACCAAATATTTCTAAATCAGAAAACTTAATAACATTTTTAATTTTAGTACAATTGTGAAAATATTGATCAAAATTGATCCAGAGAACAATCCTTCAAGTAGTCCCTGGCAACTTCTTTTAAGCCTGAGATTTCACCTTTTGTCACAGCATGTGCTGGATTTTCTTCTCTACCACGTATTATACTGAGTTCCTATTCTAATTTGACTAACATTTTCCAGTGAAGACACAGATCAAACATTTTGTGGCAAACAGATTTACTACCTACCTTTATGTAAGGAACTATTTATTTAAATCAAAGACGGATAATCTATTATTCAGGCATGAGTTGTCTTTGATGAGCTATGCTTAGCTGTACTACACTTTCTTTTCAAGTCCATGTCATTAATTTACTTTCCTGAGAAAGACTTCTTAAAAAACACACAATCTCTTTTGCAAATGAACTGCTGAGTCACTCTAGCTTCCTTTTCCAGCAGATACAGTGTTATTAGAGATTCTTTGTTAACAAAAGTTATTCACAAGCTCATAGATCTGTTAAAAATTCTGACTGACCTACAAGTGATTCACTGTGAGCCAGATCCTCAGCTGTTCTTGCGTCAAGATCTCAGAGCTTTGCTTTTCCATGTGTTACTCACTTTGTTCTGTCCTTCATTCTCATTAGCTCTGCTTTCACTCCCGTGCTGCAAGTCAGTAACTGTACTGAAAACAGAAGTAGTAATTTTATCCCATGGCTCTAACTTCCCTACATCTTTAACCTCTGGCCTGTCATCTTTGTACTTACCTTCACTCTCATGTTTTACATGTTCAATAGTATTAGTCTGCCTAAGGCAAATTTACTTACTAATTTTATTTCTTTATGGAAATAGAAAGTCAACATATCCTGATATTTTTTTAATTATTATTTTATCTCCAAACTCCTAAAAAAGAAAAAGGAAAGACAGATTGTCACTCAGTTTCATTTCTCATCCATATAGATTTCTTCCCCAATTTTTTTAAGATAATGCTTTTACTACAAAAAGTGGAAGTTTTTCTTTACGGTAGATAGCTTTCAAACATTTTGCTTTTAACTTGTACATGGAAGAATGTAATTTATTCATGTCTCTGAATCAGTGGATAGTGAGTATTTCCCTTAAACTGCTAGAGTTTAAATTTCAAGGATTTAATTTATTTTTAGAGATGTTTCTTGAGCCTCAAAACATTGAGGTTTTTCAAGAAGTCCTGACCTGTCAAAAGTCTGTATCACAATTGGGTTAGTGTTCCCCTAACAGGTTTAGAAGACAGGAAGAATATCTCGACAAATTCTTTTCATTAGGTCTACTTCTTTAGGTTTCAATACTTGATGGCATAAATCTTCCAATAGCCAGCAAATTTTTTACATAGATGTTCAGGATTAATCGGGTATGATTACTTGTCCTCTTAAGGAGAGCTATTATTTTGGTACTAGATCAGTAACTAAAGCATTACAAATTCATTCTTTCATAGGTCAAGACCTCTGGAACTGTGCAAATTCAGTACTGTTAACTATTATGAGGCATTGTGCTGCTCAAAGTCTCCTGTAGAACTTACATACAAGGGATAAAATCTAATTGCCTTGAAAGCTCAGATAGCTTTTACTTAATGACTTTTTAAAATAGTAATTATTGAGTCAGTTAACAACACTGGCTTCAGAGGTGCTTTGACCAGCTGTGTAGATAGGCAGTAAAGGGGTTTTAAGATGCCATTATGGGACTAAAGGAATCATTTTGGTCAATTGTGTAAATGTTTAGCCTACATAACACCGACTTGAGATATGTCACCTCCCTGGAGACTTAAGGCCCACATGGTATTGAATTTGTCAAACCATTTCAGTGTAGAAATCCACAAAAAGTCACTGAAGGTGGATACTTTTTTAAAGAAAAGCATACTTTTAAAACATATAATATGCAGAGGAAACTGGAAAGAGTAAGTTTTAACCATACGCAAAAAAATTCTAAGCATTTAGCATTGATTGCATACTAGAAAAATAACATTAAATATTTAAAAAATTTTAGGGTGGAAAATTGCAAAGGTTATTGCTATGAAATATTTTTCTCAGTTTAGAAAAATAGGAAAAACCAGTTCTATTTTCTTTTTTATCATGCAGTTAGTTCAGTGCAAATGCTTTTCCTCCTCCTGATCCTAGCCCTCTTTTTTCTCCCTTTAATTTACTCCTCATATACAATGACCTTAGGATTAGGGCTGTGCCTGAATAGGTAGTAGCCTTTAGTACCACAAGCTTTTCAGTCTAAAGAAACTGGCAAGCAGAGCACAGCAGATACCTCACATGAGAAACAAAGTGGGTGATGTGGTTTTTTTTATTTAAAAATCTTCACAAAATAGCACTGTTTTTTAAGAGGAAAGCAATTTATTTTGTGGTTTTTCCACTTAATGATCCCCTAACCATATTTTATAAAAACGTGCTCATTCTTCTGAGATCAGAAAATAAATTTAATACATTAAATAAAACCTTGCATTATCCAAAGGAGGAAAACAGTACCTTGTCTTGGTAAAGTCCTGATTTCAGGGGACCGCACAAAAGGCTCTGTTCCCTTGCATAGCTAAGCATGCCCAACTTTGAAATCAGGTAGTCGGACTTTATAAACTGAATTTCCCAATTTCTTGAAGTGATCCAAGACTCCACTGTCCAGCAGTATTTCAAATCCCAGTTACCATAATATAGAGGTTGAGAATACACTTACTGTAAGAAGGTCACTACAAATATTCAGAATGCCAAGCCTTTTGAGGGAAACATGTAATAATATAAGACCATTATGATTTTCAAAAACCTGGATTAAGTCCCTGATTATTTCTTCATGGATGCATGATCCTCTCTACAGCCAGGCTCCTGTCAGATTTAGATAAGGGAAAGTAACTTCCTCACTCAAAAACAGTGGATTATGTATAGTGCTCTTTTGAGCCTTCTCATTTTGAAAAAACTCAATACTCTCAGTGTCCAAGTGTTCACTGATCATTTGCTATGACAGCTGCCTATTACAAGAAAGAATAAATCAACTCGAAAAACCAAGAAATAATGAAATTCACTGAGTAAGGGATTCAGCTCTCATCTAGGTGTCTTTGTATATAACCTGGATAGAACAAGCCTAATATTAGATCTTATAACTACTGCTCTGATGAAGAATCTGCAATTAAAATTATCTATTAAATAACAGATGTTAGTCTTTTTCATATTTAGACTTCAATGCACTTTTTTAACTGAGTATCATTACTACCAGCATTATAATGCAAACGTGAAGTGAAATCATGAGAGAAGCTTTAATCCTTCCCGGGTTGCACATTACACAGATCTTGCTTATCTAAGAAGCTTTTAGACTCCTCAGTACAAAGAGTTACAGGTGAGAGATAGGTAAATAAGCTGAGAAAAAAAATAGACGAAGTATTGTCAGGGTTTGATGTTGGCTAAGCGCCAGGCACTCACAAAAAACTATCCACTTATTTTCGTCTGCTATAGCTGAGCAGAGGAGGGGAAATTAAAACGAAAACTTCATGAGCTGAGATAAGGATTAGGGGAAAAACACTTTAAGGCAAAACAAGTTCAAAACTTAAACAGTATAAAGATTTATTTTTAACAGAATCAAAAGTAAAAAGGGTAACGAGAAATAAAATAAACCTTTAGAACACTTACTTTCTTCCCAGCCCCTCCCTCTTTCCCACTGACCGCACAAGGACACAAAAACATGGGGTTTTTAGTCAGTTTGTCATTTCTAAAAATCTTTCTTCAGTTCGCTCAGGGAGAGGAGTCTCTTCTGTTATGTCATGGGGTCCTTTCCACGGGAGACAGTTCTCTGTGAACTTCTCTAACGTGGTTTTAAGTTTCACGAACAGCAGTCCCACCTGACCTGCTGCAACGTGAGTCCCTCCCACAGGCAAACAGTCTTCCCACAACTGTTTTCATGGGTCATTTTAGTTCATGGGGTTTAGTTTTTTAAGGATGAGCTGTTCTAGTTTGGAAGCAAGGGCTCTCTCTTTCTCTCTCTCTAGAAACAAGGGTCTTCTCTCTCTGTTCAAGTTCCTCACTAGATTACAGCTTTTCAGCATCCACACGCTCCAGCCTGAGCACTTTTCCTCATGGGCTGTGAGTGGATCTTGGCAACCCCCCAAGCACCTCATGAATTACAGGTAAACAATTTGTTGTATTATAGTCTTCCACACGGCTTGTGGAAGAATCTCAGCTCTAATGCTTGGAGCACCTCCTTCCTCTCCTTTTCACTGACCTCGGTGCTGCCATGCTTCTCCTCACGTGTCCTCACTTTTTCTCTGACTCGGAAGAAAATTGTTGTCAGTAGGTATTACTGTTCTCAAGTTCTAGCAATTGAAAAGTTCTTATAGAGCTTCACGGTGTTGAAAAGGTTGATCTTGCCTGTGTTCCGTGCTGGGGAATTGTTTGCCATGTTTTCGTCGTTGGCTACATGGTCCCTGCTGGCACCGCATGGGCGGCCCTGGCCATGCCACTGCTGGCCCTGGGAGGGCTCCGGCCACAGGCTTTAGGCTGCGCCACCCCGGCCACACCAGGATGGGCCCCCGTGGCCATGCTGTGATTGCCCCCAGCGGTCGCCTCACCACCCCTCAGGAGAAGAAAAAAGAGAGCTTCCCGCCCTTTTTCCTTTCTTAAATATGTCGTCATAGAGGTGTTACCAACTTCTCTAATTGGGCTAGTAACCTGCCCATTGTCAGAGCCTTCAGCAGTTGGCTCTGTGCCGGACATAGTAGAAGTTTCGAGCAGCTTTTCCTGTCCACTAAAAACCAGGCTGTGTTAAACCAACACAAATATTAAAGATGAAGACAAAGCATGAGATTGGACTTGATGTAAAAGGAAACTGGAAGCCAACAAAGAAATTAAAAAAAACAGGAAGAGATATGTTCAGTATAACAGGAGAAGAGGTAATCCTGGCAGCACTATATTTGATAAACTAGAATAGGGAAGCAAGCTGGGCTTCACAGTAAATTAGAGTAAAGATAGCTGTGAATCAAAATGGTTATTCTAAAATGATTTGTGAAAATTTAGCTATGGACACAGACATGAATCTAAGGTCTCAGTTCTGCAAAGAGACAGATGAAAGCAACCAAAGTCAAAGTGCATTTTTAATGATGAAAAATGTGTACATGCTTGAGATGATTGTTGAGAAATTTTGGATCAAATATGTTACCTGAGCCACAGGACAAACTTTAGTTACAACATAACATGAGCAATGTAGGATCAGAAGTTTAGTTTGACTCTACCAGGACATTTTAGTCCTCATGCTCCTAAAGAATCAAATATAAAGAAAAGCTCTATATTTCACCATCATCAGAAGGATTTTGTTGATACTATACAGTATTTTAAGATGTTTCTAATAAAGATCTAACCAAGCTGTCATTATAAATGATGCAATATACCATTTAGAAATATTATCCCTGAAAACAACAACTGCAGAAATTTAAAACTCAGAAATCTTGAATCAGCATTCCAGAACACTCCAGAATAGGTAAGACTTTTTTTCTACCTAAATGTAACTAATAGTGTGAGCAATTAACACTGCCCATAAGACATTCCTCATGTTTATTTTCTTTTGATATTTATCAGTCAAACATGAAACAACAGTAATGTATTTAATTGACTCTTATGTGGATCTACAGCAACAAAGACAGATGCAGAAAATCTCTTCCTCTCTTTCACCAGGGGCTCTACTGGCTTTACAATTACTGTACTAGGATATAAGAAGATTGTAAGACAAAAGCAGTAATATACAATGTATATTAAGAATTCATTACAATAACTTGAGCAATAACTTAGCAGTGTAGCTCTATGTGGCAGAGATGTGCAGGGGATCCAGGCTATAAAGAGAATTATGGATGTAAGGTGAGGTGCAGACATAGCAAAAATGTT
Source organism: Rhagologus leucostigma (assembly GCA_013397725.1). Lineage (NCBI taxonomy): Eukaryota > Metazoa > Chordata > Aves > Passeriformes > Rhagologus > Rhagologus leucostigma. Next base: position 2,914,355 of record VZTD01006068.1, on the reverse strand, counting down.
TCCTGAAGCTAGAAGAAAAAAACATGAAGGGTGAAATTTGTCAGTATAATCCTCTGAAATGGTGCCCAGCATCCTGGTTATAACCCTTTCATGGGAAGCTGGTACCACTGGGTCCTCCATAGCTTGTGACTTACTCTGCTATGGAAGCTTTTATGCAAGTATACAATCCAAAGGCTGCAGTGGAGGAGGTCACCCTTTTGCTGCTCACAATCTGTAGTAATAGTTATTTCAAGGTAATGATCTAGTCATCAGCAGCATATATCAAGGAACTTGTTCTCATAGTTAACTGTTAGTACAGAATTCAAGAATTGTGTGTACCTTGAGGCAGGAGAGGCAATGGAGAAGGTACATTCCATATTACATGTTTAAAAGTTTCTCAGCTGAGATACCAGTAATTCCTTGTGCTGCATGAATGTTTCTGAGACAAAGGCACTCTGACAGTGAGATAAGGGAAGAACTCTCACAGGACAACCAACATGGCATCCAAATGATGAAAATAATGGTCAGCAAACATAGTTTAGAAACAGCTACAAAAATATCCTTCAAATTAAATAAAGCTCCCATTTCCTGTTTTCCTAGAAATGCGACAAATGTATACTTCACAAAAATAGAATTTGGAGTAGTGGGATTTCAACACTTACCTTATAGACATGTCTTATTTTGTATTAAATAGATTATATTTAAATGCAACTTCAAAACCAGATAAGTACCCTATAAAGCCTTTTTAAAGATTTTTATTTTCCTAAGACTTTTTTTAAAGGTTTAAATGTTTTTTACACAGATACTCAAGAGCTGCCCAGGCAAGCAATAGCAGTTCCAATTTCTAAGTCAGAATAGCAAATGCTGCGTAATCAGATACAAATCTGATAATAGGATTTTCAGCTTAGGTCCATTATATTCAGAACAGTAAATGTACAAAAAGTGGTAGGTGATGGAGAGAGTGGAGGATTTTTCATCAACGGCCTCTATGTCAGAGTGCTGTGATAACTGAATGAAGTTGTGAATTATTATCTAACCATTATATCCTATTCTGAATAATTGACAAAGGCAGCCACAGTCAACTTCATGCACTTTTTATTTCTCTTTTTTCATATTAAATTGAAAGTAAGTAAGTGCATGGATAGGGAGAAAATAGAGAAGTACATTACCATGGACAGTACAGTTGGAGAGGTAAGGAGAGTAATAACAATTCAGGGAAATAATCTCCTTGAAGACATATAAAATGACAATAAAATACCTAATGTTCAATAAACAGAGAATTTCATAAATATATTAGAAAATATGTTGGCAAGTATCATAAGTAAATGTTGTGTGTCCTGAGGAGTAAGAGGGAAATTTAAGGAAAAATTTAAAGAGAAGGCTACTAACGACAGCCAGATATCGAGAGAGTACTTCAGTGGCCATCTTCTGTAATATAAACGTCTGACCACTTTTTAACTTTTTCTGTGAAGTAACAATTCTGCTGTTGGAACTAAACAGCAGCTATCTAACAGGATATTCATGGTGAAAATTACAATAGTTTGTGTTATCACTTCTATTTCCCATGCTTATTCATTTATTCTTTTGTTGGTGTTTGCTTTTGGGTTTTTGGTTGGTTGTGGTTTTGTTTGCTTTTTTTTTTACATAAATATCTGCATCAATTTTAATAATTTAAATTACTGATGTAAATCTACATAATTTTAAACTGAAAGCTGAAAATTAACCTAAACAAGGATGAGATAAAATAAACCTCAAAACTTTGTGTAGTGTCTGTCGATGAGGTGGGACTGCTGGTTCAGATTACGCTGTCAGATTACCTGACTGATGCTTATATTGCTAAAATTAAAAGGGAAAAATTACAATCTCAAATCCTCCTACCACCGTAAACGGCTGCCTGTGGTCCGTGTACTCAGGACATGGATCTGCATCATTTACTCCTGCAATAATCCCTAACATTGCTATCACAACATACTTTTTACTTCTGACCCTCTGCAAAAGGTACTTTGGAGTGGTGGTATTTAGCAGTTTACCAAAGAATTCCTTATACCCAAGGAACATAATTAAAATTTGTAAGCCAGGTGGGTCATGTCTGAATTGTATTATTGGCTAAATCAACACCACGGATACTAAAGGACTGAGGTTCACATTAAGGTATTTCAGGATGTTTTACTTGAGACTTTTTTAGTGTGGTCCTGCACACTGAACTGCCCTTAGTGACTTGGGTGCTGAAAAATGAGCTTCAACCCGATTAACAAGAAAGGCATTCAAAATTCTAATCACTTACAGTCTGCAATCTCAATAAGAGGATTGCCTCAGAACTCCAGAATTTTGTAACGTTAAGGTTTTCTTTCACAAACAGGAGCTCTGCAACTTTGGCATCTTGAGCTTGGAAACAGCAGCACACTCAGCAGTGCTCATCATGCAACAGGAGGTGCACAACACATGGCAGCCCTTAGCTTTGTGTGCTGAGGTGTGGACTCTGAGTGCACCCTTCCAGAGACTTGGGATCCCACACACAGCTAAGATTTAGCAGTCCTGGTCTGGAGTCTTAAACCTGTGTTCTTCAAGGTGTATAAAATCCCAGCTTCATGCATACCTATACCTGTTCCTTGCTTTGGGGCATTTGCCATGAGTTTGAGGCAGCCTAGTAAGTCTTTGGGGAATTGGTGGCTGATTGGACATTACAGAAGAAGCTCCATCCTTTTCTTTTCTGTTTTTTTTGGTTGGGTTTGGGTTTTTTTTGGTTGGTTGGCTTTTTGTTTTCATGGGGGTTTTTTTGTTAAAAGGTAAACCCAGGTGATTCTCTTTCTTTAATATGCTTTTAATGTCCCAAATTTTTTCACGGCTGAAAAGACTAATTTTCCTTAAGAATCAGAATAAAAAATTTTTCAAAGTCTAATTTTCCTGCAACACAGAAATTAAATTTTACCCTCTCCACAGCATTTAATTGGTAATTGCAAGCCAAAGGCACAGGTGTCTGTCTCATTCTTCACAGCAGCAGCTCTACATGCACTTATCTATATCTCACACACACACCTAACAAAGACTAATGAATGCTCAAGAATTTATCTGTGATCTTTAAGACATTTTCCACAGACAGTGCAAGGACAGAGCAAGCCTAGCTTGAAAGGAACATGAAGAAACTGGGAAGCTTCACTTCTTTTTCTATTAAAATTAAAAGCTGCAGAACAGGAGTAAAGGGAAGTAAAGGGGAAATTAAGTTCATAGAAGAAATAATACAAAAGCTATTATTTTAAGCCCAGCAAAGCATGTATGAGAATGTATTAAGTAGGAATGATGTTTTTCAAACTTATTTCCTGTTGACAAAAAAAGTTTGTCAGCAGATCAAGGGTTCCCTAGATGAATTCATTTATTAAAATAATATTTCATAGAACTATGTTCTGCCCTGTGGATTGATTACCAACATCACATTTTGAATATCTCATATCTCCACAGAGAAGGCTTAATTGGATATATCAGTCATTTGGTACATTCTTCTTTCCTGTCTAGATTATTTTAGCTTTTCAGCAGACAAGTTATAGTGAACATGAATAAATTCAGGAAAGAGTTGAAATCAAAGTCAACGTTGAGAATGAATAAGAACAGAAGGTAATATATCTATACTGAGAAAGACACATACATTGATAATAATATTTGTGCACGCCGTCCCAGATCTCTAATATTTCCTTCCTGTTGGCACAGTCTGTTTCTTATACTGCCTTGAAACGGTCCTAAAGTACTCATGGATGTTCTACAATCAGCTGCACAAAGTCAACCTCTCCCCCTAGCACTCAGTAGCCACAAACTACTAGTTCGATTCAAACTACGTCAGTGTCTCAAATGCACTTATTCAGGCAGGATGGCTAGTAAGAAATTTAACAGTGTATACCACTGTTTAGACAGCATATAGGACCATGAGGCCTGGACTAGGAATGCAACCAGAGAGAAAACAGTAATCTGTTATTTCCAACTATTTAATGAGTAAAGTAAACGGTGTGTTGAATAGGATTATCCAACAAATGTAATAAACTTCCAGTTGAGAAAAACATTGTATTCCAGGCTTAATTGTGTATTTAAGTTACTCTAAAGCAAAAGCTGATGTGCTCCACAATCTTACATGCTTTCTTAATGACAGACAGCTCATCATTGTACTTGAAGAGCAGTAATCCTTCTGCTCCCCTAGCAGGTATCTGCCTTCTGAAGAAGCTTCTCTCATGGCATAAGAAGAAATAACACTCATTTCTAGCCTTCTTTGGAAGTACATTTTTATTCATCAAGTTGGTGTTACAGCACTTTGGTGGAATGGAAATCACCAGTTAATTAAGGTTCTGGAGACTCGAGTCATCTGCATCCTCCTAAATATTCTTTTGCCTGTCAGCATGTAAAATGTCAGCAACCCAATTAATATTTAGTTTTTAACTTTAATTTTAGGGTACAGTTGCAAGAATGATGTAAGAGAACTGTGCCAAATAATCAGGTTGTGCAGACCTTAAAAATATGCTTAATGGAACTTGTTACTCTCAGCCTTGCACATCTGAACTTTGACATTCAAGTGTTATGTGCAAGCTTCCTAAGGGACTTGCATCACAGTTTGAAAAAACTCAGGCAACGTTTTGTTTGTAAGAAGCATAAATGAATCACCAGTAAAGACAACCATAATGAAATGAACTATAATTATATTAGACACTACTAAGGAGGTCAGTGGGGATTATGAACAACTATGGTGAACCCAAAGAGCAGATTGAATCAAATCTTAACAGGTGAATGTCATCATCAAGGCTGTCACACAGGTCAGTTCTTAGCTTTGCTGTAGTGAACAACAATTTCAACCACAGTCGTTAGATTTTCTATTAAGATTGGCACTGAACTTATTTCCTTAGAATGCCCTCATGGAAAGTGAGTAACTTCTCTTTTGAGGTCTTCTAACCATAAAATCCTTGATTCATTGAAGTTTTCCTGATTTACAAAGCACCACAGAGGTTTGATTCCCGCAGAATCAATACTTCATTCACACCTTAGACAACAAAAGTCTATTGGTCTTCCAGAAAGATAGAAGGCCATGAAAAGCCTTAAAACACCTCAGCCTGACCCTGTCTGAGGTATTTACATGGACTGAGAAAAGCACATATAACCACAGAAAAACATCTAAGCCTGTGATGAAAATCTTGTTTTAAATGAAAACAACTAGCTTCTGCACAATTTTTACGGTGTGATCTGCTACAGGATAAACATTAAGATGAAGATAAACTTTGTATTAGAGTGTTTATTTTCTAATCAGTTAAGAGAAGTGGAAATATTTACGGTCCCTTTTAGTATCTGACAGTTGAACACACCTTACCTGCGCAAAATGAAAATGAGGACACATTGATCAAGTTCTCTGTCTGAAAACCTGATTTTCAAGCCCTCTAGTCTTAGCAGAGCCTTAGCAGATTCATTCCAGCATTGTTACTATTGACAGTGAAGTGGATTAAGTTTTTCTGGCAACAGTCAAGGATATTTTGCTTTCCCTGCTAATCAGCTACTCCTCCTTGCACTGGGAAGCTCTCCCAAATCTGCAGGGTGATTTGGCACTCAGCTCGCTTCTGCTAGGGGAGTTAAGAACACAGGTCCAATTCCCCACTTAAAAGCTGCTGGAGGGCTTACATAGGCTCTGGAGCGATCCTAAGCCCTGGACTGAATTTCATTAAAGGCTGTTGACAACCACCAGGTTCCAATTTGTAGCAGATTGGGAAGAAAATGCTATTCATTCTGCAAATATGTATGAAACCTTCATACGAGTAAAATCAAACACACATACACACAATATAGTTATCTTTTATTGGAATGTTTTTATATTTATTGATTTAAGATATTATACTATATTTATATATCTGTATATCATAATGTAAAAAACACATGGGTTTGTTAGGCTATATAAAATTACAATTATAGCCTCTTTGTTTCAAATCTGCAAAACATTTTTAGGTCTTAACTCCCTTGTGAAGATATTTAAGTATCTGAGAGACCTGTGAGTCTAGTTGTTCTGCACGAAACAAAACCCATAGAATAGAACTTTTCATCACTGATGCATTGTTGTTCTTTTTGGAAATCTTAGCTAAAAACTTAAGGATTTGAACTGCTTAGATGCATACTAAAGAACAAGTCCCTGCAGTTGGAGTTTGGGATTTATTGTTAGGGGAATGCTGGAAAATTATGTGTACTGAACTCTTATCAATGGCTAAATAGAAGTTCAAAGAGGCTAATCTGTCTGCTTTAGCTTATAAATAGGATTTTCCTGTGCATGAAAAGCAAAAAGACAGAACCCACACTCAAACTCACAGGTTAACCAGTGTGTCAACAATGCAACCTCTTGATTCCTCCACATATACTAGATATAAGATATGCCACTACAAAAAGAAACACAACATTAGGTATGACAGAGACACAGAGATAGGCTTTAAACAAATCTTTACCAGAAAACCTATACAGACCAAACCAGAGGCCCCTTTCCAAAGAAATAAAGAGGGTTGCTAGACGAATGCTATCTGACTATATCACAAAAAAATAGAAAGAAATTAAAATCCTCACAAAACTGAATTAGGATCAGTGTGTAATGTTTATCACACTGAACACATAGAGCTAAGGAAAAAGAATCTTGCATCAAAATGCCTGATCTAAAAAAGTGTAACTATAATCACTCTTTTTAGTATTCTGAACCATATTGTGTGCAATCACATACACTGATGCAGAGTAAATAAAAACTTACAGACTGGCTACCTGAGGACACCATGCTGTTAGGGTCATCCTCCAAGTATCAATGATCTGCATTAGGTAAGGGAGATAGAAGCCTGAAGCTCAGGAGTTACGTAGCCTATGAGAGCCAGACCAAGATCCTTAGCAGAGGTGATGCCTTGAGTGGCTACCTAGAAACAGAGACTAGACAGGAGTAAGGGAATAAAGGTAGGTATTTATTTGAAAGGCCTTCAAAGGTACATCCTGGGGTGCTAAAGGCTACATCCAAAAAATGGACCCCAAGACGGACAACAAGTCACGAGTTCTTCACACTTTTATAGGTTTGGTCCATTTGCATATCAGCATAAATTCACCAATTAAAACTTTAGCCAATGATTTAATTTCTTCGATTTCTCCACTTCTCTAGCAGCCCTAGTTTACACCTTTGGGCCTAGGACAGTCTGAGTGTCCTTGAATAGCAAGCTTGGAGAAGCTTTTTTGTGTCTATCTGGCCTAGCAGAGCAGCTAACAAGCTACAAGAAACTTCAGAGTTACACACTAGGCAAAATAGGATTTGAAAAATAGAAAAGTTAAAACCTAAGGCATCATTCGTGTAGTACTGTTTTGGAACCACACTTTCAATTTTTACTCCCTCAACAGATGAAGATTGTGTCTACAACTGAGTACCTGGAATTTCATGCTCAAGTATCTCAAACATTCAGTATGGTATTGTTGGGTTCACTAGTTCTTTCTCTCTCTACCCCACCCCTGTTCTTCCTTCTCCTCTTTCTTCCCTTTCACTTCTTTCTCATACTGCAGTTGAAAGGAGCAGGAAAAAAAAAGTTCTGTTTTCAGTTTGGTACATTACATCTTCTTCAACCTTTAAGCCAGCTCATTGAGGCTCACATCATTATGAACTCAATTTCAGACGTAGTACTTAATACACACACTGACATTACCTCTCTAACATCTTGTTTAAAATTGCATCCTGCTAAAGGGTACCTTTTAGACTACAGATATGCTCTTCATTGGGGCCTCTTCCATATTTCACTGATACCTGTTCTCATAAGTGACAAAGCAATTTTGATTACAAATCCTGATTCACCACTGCACACATCTAATCATATTTGAAGAATGTTATAATTTATGGAAAAACTAAGCATATAATAGAGGTAAAATGTCAAAGATGACAATATACATCTTTTGTCTAGATTTATTATTCCATAGTTAGACAGGGGGTTCTAGGGGAAAACTGTTTATTTGCATTCTAATAGAAGAAGAATCCTTTTTTGAAACCTGCCACTATTTCATTATAAAGCAAGACATGCCTGAATAGACTCTTTTCAGCATTTCTCAGACCCCTTTAAATTACCATATGCATTTAATTTTCTCAACTGAAACTCCAGTAGGATAGCAACGTATAGCGTGGGGTTAACACATTGGGATGTTCAGCAAAGAAGATAAGAGCAGTGTGGCAATAGGGTTCCATTGCACCACTCAGAGAGGTTTTAGCAGGCAAGACAGACTCTTATTCTTCTAAATGGTCAGACCCCAGTGAGCTGTGATAGGGCTGACTACAGCACATTCCTCCTCTTTGGAAAAGGAGGGGAGGAAGAACGAGACAGGGAATGTTGATTACATCTGCATCCTTCTGACTGGCATATTGGAACTAAAATGAATTGATTCTGAGTAAAGAATATTCAAATGCAATAGTATGCAAACTGTGTAGGCAAGGTACTATCTATACAGCAACAGTACCAGAGAGTTTAAAATTGTATTCATTCCTGTGAGAAAGAAAACAGAATACTGAAATTTAGTATTGGTCCTGGAAATATAGTATCAGTAAAAGCCTAAAAATGCTTACTCCAGATATTTTTTAGTGCTATTTTCTCTTCTGTGGAAAAAAAAAAAAAAAAAAAAAAAAAAAAAAAAAAAAAAACCCCCCAAAAAAAAAAAAAAAACCC